>WSXT02172034.1:0-22711 GCA_011762715.2 Neuroterus valhalla | reverse complement strand
CGAGTCAAATATATTATCGAGCGCGAAGCGCGAGATCCTACGGACGCGCGCCCTAGGTGCGCTGATACTTGCGAGCGAAGCGAGCTGCGCGCGATGAGAATGTGCCCGCGAAGCGGGCAGATTTTTTACTTGTTGTACGCATAGGAAAACGGAAGGGAGCTTTTCTGAAGAAGATTATTCTTATTTTCAATCAAACTTGTAGGACAATACCTTATCTCATGAGAACTTTAAACTATTACTGATACGACCGGGAGTTATGATTATTTTGGGTATATTGTAAGCATTATTTATTATCCTGTTCGGAAAGAAGCAAGTCATTTTGGTGGAAGGAAAATTATATATTCCGAGCAATGCACGTGATACATGGCACTTATTCGGTTAGACTGGTCAAATTTGTTTTAAATGCTAGTTGTCCCAAAATTCGAGAAGTGAATGATTCGAAATACGTAATTCGTGATGAGAAATTTTTCCAAAAGTAGAATGCTTTGTATGGATAAGGTCAAACTCCATATTCTTTTACGCATTCTCATGGTTCCAAAAAAAATTACTTTGCATCGCAATCATATTTTACATATTTTTTTTGTTAGCCTCTAAGATTCGCGGTGAAAATCCTACAGCTACATAACCATATTTATTTTTGCCCTACAGCTTTTTCAATTTGAGACGGAGTGTTATCTTCTTCCTTTACAGGAGAATGATCATTATATCCTCCAACCATTTCTCTGTAAAATGATATTTTTCTGAAAAGGACTTAATGATCAGCAACTATTTCCTATAGTGTCTTACATTTCTAGGACTACGACCTATTCAGAGATCGTATTTGAGAATGAGTTTTTCATGATAACACCCTATGGTTTTAGGATCACAAATAAGTGAATCTATCTGCCGGTATCAATAGACAACTTGTATTCTATTTTTTAACGTGAACGAATGTAGTTGATATTTACACACAAATGTTTCTACATTTTAGCCAATAGCGTACAACAATGTAAACGGATACAGCTCTATCCAGAAGAATTTTTTCCAAAACTGTGCCATTTCAGTTATTTCCTTATAAAGCACCAGAAAACAATCAATTTCCTAACCGGAAACGTTCAAACAATCGACTATCTGATTGAAGCGATATCGACTAGCTTAACCCCTTCTTTCCTTCGTGAATGATTCCGCGCTCTTTAAAAAGGGATCGGTAAATTTAACGAGCAGGCCAAGTATCATGAACCGATATCAGGATCACGCCTCTTTCTTCTCATAAATCCGTGCAGGTTCAGCAAAGTTTCCTCCATCCTCGAGATTTTCTAGTTTATAACCAGTATAAAAGTGAAGTTTAAGGTTCTGAACCGTCCAAGAATGAGTGGAAAATCCTGGATATGGGAGAAGCTATTGTGCCTTGCTAGAAAGCGACCATTAGACATTGTTCCTTATGAACGGGTGCTGCGTATAACAGAACCCAGTACTCTCTAGAATATCACAGAGGACTCAACAATACTTTCAGCCCACTATACTCCGGACTTATCGAAGGACTATAGAAACATTTCCACGTGCCTCTACGCACGTGACCTCTGATCCTTGATCCTTGATCCCTGATTCCCACAATACCCCTCCGCCCAGCTTTACCCTCTTTGGCCGACTATTATGTGCCTGCGGGGTCTAGAGATCAGGAATCACATTGTTCACTCTAGAGAGGATAGGGAGGCTGATACACAACGACGAGGGTCAAGACGTGATTCGAAAGTAAAACACCTTTCCACTGGCCTTTCACACGATGTGCTCCAACGATACACCCTCAAAATTTGGTGCTAAATTGGCACTGAAATTGACACTGGCTGTATGAACTCGGGGATGTGGAAACATATTTTTCATCTCCTACGGACTTATAAGTAAGAATCTTGTTAAGACACTCCCAAGTTGCTGATGTTGCTCATCTATGAAGAGATGCTTGGATTTTTGATCAGTCTGTATAAAAAATAAGGCTCGAGGTGTCTGGGGTGTTATTACTTGAATTATTGAGAACTCAAGTATGCAAATGGATTTATCTTTTATTAGAATGAATCATTTCAAGAGAGTTCGTTCAAAAACTATGTCACAATGCCAAAAGCGGGGAGTTGACAGTTTCTGTAATGATTTTCATGAAATATCTTTCTGTTCAAAGTAGAGACATAGCATGTGTCGTGATTACGAAAAATAATTATTGCATATTGTATAGGATGTTAATTTGAGTGAAGTGGATTATTTTAATGGAATGGTGATATTATCTACCTGAAGTGATTGCTGAAGTGTGATCCCTTGCTCTAACTATCCATATTTATCATCCATACTTGGATCCCTTGATCCTCTTGGAAATCGCTTGATCTCCAGTAGTACAACAATTCAAAAACCACGCAATTTACGCTTAACCAAAAAGGAGATTCATTGCCCGATTAAAAATACAATAATAATCTGTTCAGAGTTTATAATACTCTAAAAGTCCATTTGAATGTATCAACGTCCATTTCTTTGATTCCATGGTCAATTTATTTGTGTTATAACGTGTTTCTTGTTCCAAATCAATATTTGATTGTGCCCATCCATCTTCAATATTTTTGGCTAAAAAATAATCTCTTGTAAGCCAAAACTAACTTCATCCATTGAATGAATATCGAATTCATATGTTGGCTAGAAAATCGCCTTTCTGAATTGAGAAACGAACAGTTTCTTCGCTTTTTTTTCATGTTATGGATAAGAAATATTGCTTGGTTGGAAAATATCCTCTCCGAATGGGAATCTCATCTTTTTTAGCTGAAAGTGTAACCATCTAGTTGCAAAATATTCTTTTCTGATTAGGGATTCCACTTTTTCATTGGAAAATATGAATTTATTTCAGCCTTATTCGACGGGTTTGGATTGGGAATGATTTGTTCTCTTAGTGAAAATACGCAGCTGCACAAAAAAAATCCATCTTCGGGTCTAGAGGTTAGAACATGTTGACTATATGTTTTAAGAGTCGCTGAGTCCGGATCCAAAGTCCAGAAAACGTCAAAACGACCGGTTTTCGACCTTACCTCAAAAAGTCTTTACAGACACCCTAAAACGAAAACTAATGCTGGTCTGAGTGCCGGATCATTTTATATGTTTTTGGGTCACTAAAACCGAATCCAAAGTCCATTCTACCCCATCATGTAAAGTTTTTTGATCTAACCTCAAAAAGTCACCAGAAACGCCCCAAAATGAAAAGTACAATGCTTGGCTGATTGCCGGATCAAATTATATGTTTTTTGGGTTCCTAAAATCAAATCTGGAGTTCATTTTACCTCATCACATCGAGTTTTCGACATAACCTCAAAAAGTCTTTACAGACACCCCAAATTGAAAACTAATGCTGGTCTGGGTGCCGGACCATTTTATTTTCTCTTTTGGGTCACTAAAACCGAATTCAAAGTCCATCCTACCCCATCATGTCAGGTTTTTGGATCTAACCTCAAAAAGTCACCAGAAACGCCCCAAAATGAAAGGTACAATGCTTGGCTAATTGCCGGACCAAATTATATGTTTTTTGAGTTGTTGAAATCAAATCTGGAGTTTATTTTACCTTATCACATCGGGTTTTCGACATAACCTCAAAAATTCTTTACAGACACCTGAAAACGAAAAATAATGCTGGTCTGAGTGCCGGACCATTTTACTTTTTTTTCGGGTCACTAAAACCGAATCCAAAGTCCATTCTACCCCATCATGTCAGGTTTTTGGATCTCATCTCAAAAAGCGACCAGAAACGCCCCAAAATGAAAAGTACAATGCTTGGCTAATTGCCGGACCAAATAATATGTTTTTTGGGTTGCTGAAATCAAATCTGGAGTTCATTTTACCTCATCACATCGGGTTTTTGACATAACCTTAAAAAGTCTTTACAGACACCCCAAAATGAAAAATAATGCTGGTCTGAGTGCCGGACCATTTTACTTTTTTTTCGGGTCACTAAAACCGAATCCAAAGTCCATTCTACCCCATCATGTCAGGTTTTTGGATCTCATCTCAAAAAGCGACCAGAAACGCCCCAAAATGAAAAGTACAATGCTTGGCTAATTGCCGGACCAAATAATATGTTTTTTGGGTTGCTGAAATCAAATCTGGAGTTCATTTTACCTCATCACATCGGGTTTTCGACATAACCTTAAAAAGTCTTAACAGACACCCCAAAACGAAAACTAATGCTGGCCTGAGTGCCGGACCATTTTATATTTTTTTTCGGGTAGCTGGAACCGAATCCAAAGTCCATTTCACCCCATCGCGTCAGGTTTTGAACATAACCTCAAGAATTTGTACTGGTCTGAGTTCTGGACCATATTATTTGTTTTATCAATCGCTGAAACCGAATCCAAAGTCAGGTTGAGACATAACCTCAAAAAGTCTGCATACACACCCAAAAATGAAAAATATAATGATTGGCTAAGCGCCGGACCATATTATATGTTTTTCGGGTCGCCAAAACCGAATCCAAAGTCCATTCTACCCCATGACATCAGGTTTTATACATAATTCGAAAAGTTATGCTGGTCTGAGTGCTCGACCATAATATATGTTGTTTCTATCGCTGAAACCAAATCCAAAGTCCATTTTACCCCATCACGTCAGGTTTTCGATATAACCTCAAAAAATTTAATCTATTAATTAATTCAATTTATTTAATTTATTATTATTATTAAATTTAATATTAATTCGATATAATTTGTCCTTGTTGTAAATTTAACTGATTGGTTCCAAAATCATTCTCGTAGATTGAAAAATTTCAAGAGTTTATTAAAAAGTAATCCTCCTATTCGAAAACTCAACTTAATTCTCAGGATGCAGCTTTATTCAATAGAATGAAATCTTCCTTTTATGAGATAGCAAATACTACATTTTCCATCAAGAAACATTTTTTTTCGAAAAAAAATAATTTGTACTGAATTAAAATCCTCAAAATAAACATTATTCTTTTGTTGGTGCTTAACCATTTTAGATCAAAGATAGATAATTTTCCATTGATGGAAGTTTAATAAAATTTGAATCAATTGAAGTTCTTGATTGAAAATTCAAAATTCTTCGTTTAAAATTCAATTGCATCCTGAAAAATTAATTCAAAGTGCATTTGTGCTTGGTTAAAATGTGTTTGTTCATAAATTTGATCAGGAAGAATTGAACTATTCGCTTGCAAATGAAATCGCATTATGATAATTTATCACTTTTTGTTGAAAACTTTACTATGTGATTTTACACTCTCCTTGTTTGTTTGGAAATCCAACAATTTTTTCATAGAGCAATCTTTTTCCGAAAATTAAACTGCCCTTTGGGAATTTGACTATTTAAAAATTAGTTGAAAATCGAAATCCTACCCCAGGAACCTATTTTTTCATGAAACCTAATTATTTAAGTTGAAAGTCAAATTATTTTGTTGCAAGCTCATTGCTACGTGTTGAAAATTATACGATTTTTGAGAATCACCAATTTAATTTTAAAATTCCATTGTATAGCAAAAATTAGACTGTTTTTGAGCAGAATGTTGCTGAAATGTGTTGTTTTCAGATAGGATATTTGTTTTTCTTTGTTTAGGATAAATCTTCTTCGAAATAAGAATTCTGAGTTTGAAATCTATCAATTTTGATGGAAATTCAAATCTAATATAAAAAAATTGTCTTTTGGCTCGGAAAATTAACTCCTAGCCTGTGTGTGTAACTTTTTTTGGTTGAATTTTTCCTCTCATTCAATATAGAGGAGCAACCCGTAAAAAATGAAATTGTACGGTTGCCGACTCATCTTGGCAGGTAGTAAATTCAACGATTTTGTTAGAAAGTCATCCATATACCAAAGAATTCCACTCTTTTGTGAGAAATCAACCGTTTGCGATCAAAAATCAAATCCTCTTTTGTACTTCAACCATTATATTAATCGTATAGAATTAATTTGTCTATTAAAAATTAAAAAAAAAGCCGATAAAGTCTCGAAATCCTTGGCTGGAAAGTGATTTTGTTGGTATTGAAGTATCATTCAACTTCCGAAAAAAAATCTGTTCCCGTCAATAAAAAGTTCAACCGCTTGTTTGGGAATGCAACTGCTTCAAGATTATTTGCCCCCCCCCCCCCAAATCCAACTTCTCGCTTTGAAAACCATCGGTTATTAGAGCAAATCCATCTGTTTTTGTAGGAAGAATCTATGAGGTCGAAAAATCAAACCGTTTTTTCTTCTCCGATGTTATCCTGGTATGTTTTAGCTTTGCATGATAATCTGTGACGAAAAATTGGCGGGATGAAGAAATTTCTTGAAATATGTGGATGCTTTTTTTTTATATTTCCGGAAGAAAAGCGTAATAAATGATAACAGACACTCTAACGTAATTAACATTATTTCCATCTACGTTCCAAATTGATTCTATGCTTCCGTAGCAGAATAAGTTTTTGTCCCTGGAAAATACTGTAACCTAACTTTCATCGTTTTGTTACTTAGTTGGGCTCTAAATCCATTGAGCCATTATTCCCGAACCCACGATCTGACGTGATTTCATGCATTTGCTTTCCGGGTGTATTTTCGCCAGATAAACCACGTTCGGACTCTACCTTGCTATTTAGATTTCACCCTCACTGAAACTTACCTCCAAGGAGAAATAGGCCGCAAGCCACGAGGGTCCTGTGATCCGAGTAACAATGACCGATCATGGCAGATATAGTGCCTGCAAAGATCAAAGCTGCGGCTGCCACTTGGAATGGTGCTGATATTCTGGAATAAAAAAAGGAGAAGCGAATTTAGACTTTGCACATCAAATAGTACTATGAAGAAATCATGATTCATGTATTCTACTTCTATTACTAAAAATTCTCATCAGTCGACAATATCACTAGTACACAACCGTTAGCAGTGTTTTTTTTGTGAAGAAAAAATACATTATCCATTTTGTTCAAGAAAGTCCACATTATACTATGTACTTTGATTTGTTCAATTTATTGTGACTCCCACTAAGAAAATGAGATAAGTATACATTCTTGATATTCAATATCTTTTAGAGCTGTAACAAACCTTTTGTGTACTTAACGACAACGACGAAAAAGACAAGGATCATTCCAAACAGAAAGACGAAGACAACGGCAACAACAAAGGCAACGACGAGGATGATGAAGGCAAGAACGGTGGCAACTACAACGAACACAACGATGACTACGGCGATGACAGCAACATCGGAATTAATGAAAACAAACACGACAAGAATAAATGACAACGATAACAATGACAACAGCCAAGAAAACTGCAACGAAAAAGACAATGATCACAATGTTAACAACGAAAACGGTGACAGCGAGAAAGACAATCGAATAACAATGGAAACTGCAAAGAAAAATATTACGAAAACGACAGCAGTGATAACGAGAGCGAAACCGTAACGATAACATTGACAACTTCAAAGAAAATATCGACGGAAACGACAACGATGACAACGACAACAACAAGGATGATAATAACGAGAATGGCGGCAGCTACAATGAGATGAACGATGACAATGACGAGGACAATGACATCGACACTTATGACGGCAAAATGTATGGAGACAAAAAGAACAACACCACTAACGATAACGAAAACTTCAACGACAATGGCGTTAACAACCACAGCAACAACATCAACAACGAAAACGACAAGGACATCGATCTCGACGAAAAAGCCAACCAGAAATACGATGACAACGTCCACAAAGACAAGGATAATCGACAATTAGACAAGGATAAATATTCGATGAAAAGATAATCGACACCGTCTTCCGCCTCTCACATTTTGATCAAGCACTGGTCGACACCATTCACCATCTACATTTTATTTTGTTTTTTGAGTATCAAATTTCTTAGGGCGTCATCTTTTTAGAACGTCCACGGCGGGGCCTATTTCACGTTGCCTTGATGATGAGTCCAGTGAGATTAGCCCGGGATGAAACGTTGATATTGCGACAATATCACATTAATAAAGACCAGATAATCGACACTTTCTTCCACCCCTCACATTTAAAATAATAGAAACTATAGAAGAAAACTATGACGAGAATGGCAGCAGTGATAACAAAAACTAAACCATAACGATGACAATAGGAACTTTAAAAAATAACGTCGAAAACGACTACGGCGACCATGTTAACAATGGCAACAACGACAACAGAAATAATGACGTGTAAAATGACAGGGACAACGACGGCGGAAAAGATAAACACCAATGCAACGGCAACAACTACAAGAATGATGACAACAAGGATAGCGGCAACTATAACGAAATCAACGATGCCAATCACGACGACAACGACATGGACACTTATGACGGCAACGAAGATGAAGATAAAAACAACAATGACGATAACGAAAACTTCGACGACAATAACGTTGACGAACACAGCGACAACAACAACGAAAACGATGATGACAACGATTTCGAAGAAAAAGACAATCACATCAATGATGAGAACGTCAACGTCAAAAAAGACAAGGACAACGAAACAATGGCAATGAAAACTACAAAGAAAACTACGACGAAGACGACAGCCGTGATGCCGACAACGAAACCATAACGATGATAATCACAACTTCAAAGAAAATATCAAAGAAAACGACAACGGTGACAACGACAACAACAAGAATGAAAACGACAATCATCTTGACGAAAAAGACAACCACAATTACTATGACGACGTCAACGGCAAAGAAGACAACATCAATGAATCAATAACAATAAAAATGAAAACTACAAAGAAAACTATGAAGAAAACGACAGCAGTGATAACGAGAACGAAGCCATAACGATGCCAATGACAACTTCAAAGAGTATAACCACGAAAACTACAACGGTGACAATGACAAGAAAAGCAACGAAAACAAAAAAACTACGAGTAGAATGAAAACGACAACGACGGTGACAAAGGCAAACAATAAGGCAACGGAAACAACTAAAAGAATGATGACAAAGAGAATGACGGCAACTACAACGAAATCTTAGATGAAATTTACGGCAACGAAGATGGAAATGAAAGCAACAACGACTTTACGAAAACTTCGATGACTATATAGCGTTGAAGATGGCAGCAACAACAACAATGACAGTAATCTCGACGAAAAAGATAACCATAACTAGTTTGACAACTCCAACGCCAACGCAGACGACGACGAGGAAACAATAACAATTACGATGGCAGCTACAAAGAAAACTATGACGAAAACGACAGCGGTGACAACGACAACGGAACCATAACGATGACAATGACAATTACAAAGAAAATAACTACGAGAACGACAACGTTGATAATGACAACGACAACAACAATAATACCAAAGACGACAACGAAAACGATTATGTCAAGTACAATGGCAAAGACGATGACAAAGGTAAACACTAATGCAACGATGACAAGTACAAGGATGATAGCAGCGAGAATAGCGGCAACTGGAATGAAATCAGCGATGGAAATGACGACAACGACATCAACACTGATCACGAAAACGGCTTGGAAGACAAAAACAACAACGGTAACAAACGCTTCGACAACAATAGCGTTAGCGACCACATCAACAACAACAACGGAAATGACAATGATCTCGATGGAGAAGATAACAATAATAACAATGACAATGAAAACCACAAAGAAAAAACGACGAAAACGACAACAACCGCGAAGATGGCGACGAAAGACACAACAACAACAACGGTGACAACAAAAACAACGAAAACGTTAACAAAAACAAAGCAACGAAAACAACGAAAACGAAAACAAAAGTACGATGACAATGACGATGACAAAGGCACTAAGGCAACGACGACACCTACAAGTATGATGACAGCAAGAATGGCGGCAACTATAACGAAATCAACGATGTCAATGACGACAATGACATCGACACTAATGACGACAACGACCATGAGGCAAAAACAGCAATACCAACAACGATAACGAAAAATTCGAAGACAATGGCGTTTTCGACTACAGCGACAACAATAACGACAACGACCACGACCACGATATTGACGGAAAAGACAACCACAAATACCATGACAACAACGACAACGACAATGACAACAACGAAAACGACGACGATGATAACGACAATGATGACAACAGACAGACAGACCACATCATAAAATCTGTTTCTAGGATTTATGAGGTCTCGAAACGTGTACATTCCATAAAATCCGTGGAAGACAATTTTCGTATAGAACCAGTACCTGCTATTTGAGACAAGAATGTAAAAAAATCCAACTTTGAGGGTTAGTGTAATCAGATTTTCTTGCGGAAACCACAAACCCATATAATTCAATAGCTTGGAAGAACCAAACCACTATCTCAAGGATTCCTCCCCTTTGATGCATGTAGCTAGGATTAATTAGTATAATTAAGCTTGTTACTCTGTAGCTCGACCCTCTGAACCCAACATGCCTCCATGTATACTCAGGTTCCGTAGAAGCAAGATTATACCATTATTCATGTATACATATTTTGTCCCAAGATATTATCGAACGTAATTTATTGGTCTCTATTCTATTTACCTATCTGGTTTTGCTAAAATGAAAAGTTCCTGATATAGTGGTAATGGAAAATAAAATTTCCCTGATTTTCTTGTTAGGTTGACCAAATCAGAAGTTTTCAATTCTTATTCACGGTAAACATCTTTAGGAGCCGTTGAAATACTACGTCGACTGATAGAAAAAGAAGTGAGGAGTCAACGTAACACTTCGCTTCTTTCACTTTTCTTCCTTTGCCTGTCTCTCACATTCTCCCTTAATACTCTCCCTTGTTCGCTCTCTTTCTCTTTATTCTTTGCTCCTAACACTCACAGTGAGATTTCAAAAGTATAGCGGTATATAGCAGTCCAAAGCGGCATGAGGTCCATATCGAGTCACACGTGGCAAGTCACTCCTTCGAGGGTCATGGTTCGTACACGTGCGAGAATTAAAAGTTATCAGTTCTGTTCAGCACCAATTGAAAGCTGAAATTTTTCGTTACCTTTGCAAAAGAGACAAGGAAGAGAGGTCTGATGTAGAATAAAATATCACGCATGGCAGAACATGAATATGAATAACAATTTTTTCGAATATGAGGTTGGCGATCTTCCGATTTTTTTCATCAGCTAGTCGTGTGTTGTAAATACGTTCATTTTACAAGTTTTCGCTTGGTGACACCAAGACTCATCAGGATAACGATATTATTATTATTTCTCATATTCTAAGGCTTAAATAGGAACTAAATTAATAGCATCTTATAACAAAGTTGAGGTACCCTCGAATGAAAATAAATATTAGTTCACCGGGAATTTTAGCATACAATTTTTTGTGAAAAATTTATAGGTTTCAGATCAGAATTTGTCGAGTTAGTTGAAAATTCATGCATTCTTCGTAATTTTCCTATTCTTTCGGAAAATAATTTTCTTCTTTGAAATTCAACTTGGTAGTTGAAAATTTTAATACTTTGTAAAAAATTCGTTTCATTAGTTGGACATGTATTAAGTTGGTTCAATATTCAACATTTTTCTTGCATACTCGTTTTTTGCTGGTTTCAAGACAATACACATCACATCTTACTTTCTCTTCCCAAAATGGAAAATCTCCTCCAGCTGATAATTTTTCTGTTCAAGGTAGAAAATTGAAATTTTTCGTGAAAAATCGTCTCCTCAACTCTCAAGTCCACCTCTTTTGTTGAAAAATCTATTTTATTGGTTAGAAATAAATTTTTGGGTTACCTTATCATATTTTGTTGGGTTTAGAATTCGCCAATCGGCAAAATGTTTGTACCTTTCGTAAAAAAAATTGAAGAAATAAGTTAACATTTTCATTCTCTCCTGAATTGAAAATCTCTACAGGATGAAAATTTGACATTTTCATGCAAAATTCTCTTTCTCAAATCCAAATCCTATTTCTTCGGGTCCATATATGCAATTTTTCGGTTAGAGCTTCGAGTTTTTGATCGAACATCAACAGTTTTGTTCGGGGATTCAACTTTTATTTTGGAAACTGGTCTCCTTTCGGTACATCCAACTTTTTCAGATATGAATTTAAAATCTTTTTTCTCTCGGAATATAAACTTCTTTATTATTCGTTGAGACTATCTCTTTTCTGATTTTTCCAAATTTTGGTTTGAAATCAACTTATTTGAAAAAAAATTAGAAGTTTCGAAGATGACATTGTGGCCTGTTGGCAACTTTCATAAACAAATTATTCAACAAAACTTAGGTTTTAAGTTAAAATGATAACAGCTTCTTCAGGTGTGTGTTTTTGAGTGAAAATCTGTAGGAAAGAAAATTTTAATACGACTTGTGAAAATAGAGACCATTCGTTAATTAGATGAACGAATTATATGCACAAATGCACAATTCTTCATTTTTAAAAAAGACTTTTTTCGTTGTTTAACAGAAAGCACAATAAAAATCTAACTGATAGTTTTATTTTGCGATTCTGCGATTTCAGACAACAAGCGCATAATATTGTGAGTTTTTAGTGAAAGGAATCGATTTTTTTCCAAAATCGTTTTCAGATATGTTGAAAATACCTTTTAATATGATACTTGGTTATTTATTAAAATTACTCCTATTTGTTCAAGCGAATTAAAGAAACGAATTTGTCCCTTTTTTCATTTCTCAACATAAAGATTTCGTTTTTTCAGGGAAACATATTGTCAATGTCTTCAAACTTACTTAGTAATTACAAATCACTCTAAGGCCTTTTTTAAATTAAACATCATATTGTTTTTTATGAAATCGACAACAATTGTTAGGCAAGGCGTCTCTGGTATGATACTCTATCATACAACAGGATATGTTTGTTATTTTCTCAATTATCTATCAATATCAGTCGAAATTATCTAAAATGTCAGAAGAATTCTCCATTCGTTCACGTTGATCCAAATAAAGTTGCGTTTCATAAAAAAACAATACAACTTTCTGTTGAAAAAAGACTCAGAGTAATTTTTTTAATAACTTTTTTTGAAAATTTAAAATATGTGTCTAGCAGAAAAATATCACAAAAGGGGCCCATTGGTGAAACACATTCAATTGATTGTGTTAGAACAATCAATTTATCAACTGAAACATGACAAAATTATACATTTGTTTATTGAATTAAAAAAAAATTACTTATTGTTTAATGAACCAAAAATTACTAGAAAAAGCTACTCGAATATGTTCAAAATTCATTTTCGAAAAAATGAAATCTATATTTTTCAGATGGGAAAGGAACAATTTCGTTATTAAATTTGTTATAAGAAATAGGAATCTTTTTTTTATAGAAGCAAGTATCATATTACAAGGTATTTTCAACATTTCTGAAGTTGATTGAGAGAAAAACGAATTGCTTTTACTGAAACATGACAATATTATGCAT
Organism: Neuroterus valhalla; assembly: GCA_011762715.2. Lineage (NCBI taxonomy): Eukaryota > Metazoa > Arthropoda > Insecta > Hymenoptera > Cynipidae > Neuroterus > Neuroterus valhalla. The sequence goes on along the minus strand of WSXT02172034.1, from coordinate 9,367 downwards.
TTGTTGATTGATTTTCCCTAAAAAATTGACGCTTCGTGTCTGAAATCTAAGAATGGCAAGAAAGCTATAAGTAAAATATTTATTGTCTCTTCTGTTTGAAAAACGAAACAAATATGTTTGAAAATGACGAATTTATGCATTTGTTTACATAATTCGTTTAGGTAATTAACAAATGGTCTGTATTTTTTATAAGTCATATCAATTATTAAAAATAGACGAATTAGTTTCCGATTTGAGCTTAGAACGGAAAATTGTTCTGGAAAAATGTGGCAGGTCAAGAGGGAGTAATTGTCCTTTTTGCGGCATTGCACTCCGCAATCGCACAATGTATCACAATAGCCGCATTTGGCTGTGCAAGTACAAAGCTTGCAAGCGCTCAAAGCTCACATTTTTATCCATTTACCTCTCATGGACTAAGGCTTTTCAGGAATGCTACGTCAACTCTTGTAAAATTACAATTTTATTTTTATGGAAAACTCCAAGAGTGCTCACTGTATTGAAATATTTTCAAATTCGAGCTTTCTCTCATAGGATTATTTTGAGCCATAAAAACAGCCTTCATTAAATATAAGAAATACAATTTTTATTCATTATTCTTATTTCAATAATTTCCTTTAGTTCTAACAAAAGATTTCAGAATTCTACTACACCAAAAAAAATTAACTAACGACATTTTTGAAAATTGGTTTCACTTCACCAAACAATATGGAAAGTTTACAAATTGATTGTTTGAATACATGTTATTGTTAATATAAATACTGCTATTCAACTTTTCTAGGATCTGAATCCAGGACCTTTCGTTTGCCGGACAAGTGCAAGAATTCGTATCTTATCTACGTGTTTTCTAAAAAATTGGTCCTTTCAGTAGAAAATTGATCTTGTTTGACACACTGTGACATAGTTATATCTAAGAACAAGAAAACGGTCTCATTCCCGAAAGCTGAGGACATAATATATTTGAGAGGTGATGTATCGCCCCACCCCTTTTGAAGCGAAGGAACTAGGCATTGTCCCAGACACTTTGAAATATCCCACAGAGACGAAGACAGAGGAGGTTAATCAAGATTTGTGGTGGAAGAACGAGCTTACTGGGGATCCGGAAATGCCAACATACCCCTAAATTCTGATTGATCTACACCCCAACTTGAAGCTAACCAATTCCAGAGTCTCCAGAACTATGCAGTATGCACCCCCAATTCAAATAAACTATGTACCAGAGGAAGAGGAATCATCTTCTATGTGAGTCTATTTATCTTTCATCAAAATCAATGAACAGTTAACCAATTTAAAGATTCGATGGTATTATTTTTATTATAAATTGTACTCCTCTGTTTTTTATAGAATCTTCACGTTTTAAAAAGTGAAATGGAGATAAAAAGAAATTAAATTGTATCTGACTTTTCAATGAACGTTTGCATACTTGTTGCAGGGGAATGGTTGACATTTTATTGGGCCACGGTCCAAAAATGAATAACAGAAGGCTATTGAGGTGTTTGGAAAGTTTAAGTCAATGAATACAATGTTACCCAAATAAATCACTTCGACGAATTAAGTTTACAAACTGACGTTACAAATTTCTTGCACCGCATCCTATGTTCAAGGACTTGGAAGAATTAGGAAATGACATAAGGGGCTCTAGATTGATTACGTAAAGATTCAGCAAACATTTCCCACCCCTCCCTCTCTCACCTATTTAAGGAACCGTAGGCAGTCGTCTTTTCGCCATAGAGTAATACAGATAGAGGTGACAATCCAAACGCCGTTTTGTAAGCGGAACCGTCTGCTCAACTTTGCTGAGAGAGAAAGAGACAGAGTACCCCTGGTTCTCGGGATCACCTAATTCTTTTTCTCTCACTACGCGTAAGCGGATTCTCAGTTCACTGGTTGCCTCCATCTGTATTAACTCTATAGTTTCCGTCGACAGCATAATCGTATATGCAGATCTCAAGACTCTCGAGAGTGGGGATATGATGGTTTATGATACCACCAGCGACGTTGCAAAATGCCACAGAGGGCGTCGTAGGTGAGTAAGGAAATACGCGGATGATTATCAAACTATACTACTTCCTCTTACTACACTAAGCTACCTAATTTATAGTCATGTAGACTATAAGAAGGAGTGTCAATAAGATGCGCCGGCGGTCCCGAAAAATGAACGGCAATTTCGTCAAGGGGCTCGGCCGTGCGATGGCGCCGCGGTCGGTAGTGTCCGGTTATGTTCTGTTCCTTTGACGCGATGAGGGGGGCGGCGGCCATCTTGGTTCAGACACTATGACGAAATCGCCGAACAATCCCTATACATTACGTTGACACTCCTTCTTATCGTCTTCTTCATTCTAGTAATCGCAGCGCCCCCGGCTCAGCGGATCTCAGGAGGAACAAGAGTGCCTCCGTAATGGTGGTACCCCAACTTTCAGAAGTTAAGGGATCCGTATAGGAGTTATGCAAGGGTTCGTCAAATTGACTTCATCCTGCTCGCATTGACGCCAACCTGGAACGGCGACCATATTTGTACAGCTGAGCTAGCTCTGGAGCATGTGCAGTATAGATAGAATACAGGAAAATGTGAAACATGTTTGGACTTATTATCCTGTTAGCCTAACGTGTGAAGATTTTACCAGCCATCAAGTTAAAGTCGCGTTATGTGAATGGATTGATCCGTATACGTTTAATATAAGCGATTTATCAACGGAAGAAATTAACTATCCGCAGTTGCCACTTTAGATCTCCTGACTTATTTGGTAGATTCTACAGACTTTTTACCCAAAGAATAATTCAAGGCCTACAAATCCGAAGGTGTCTTTGCTTTTCTTACTGATGGCTTGAGTCAGTGGATTAAAACAAAGTGTTTATCAAGTGTAAATGTGATAATTTGTTCCATGGTAAGTGGTTCTCTTAATGACACTTCTGTACAATTTTTCGTTTCCATACTGAATTCTAAAATAATTGATAGCAGGAATATTAGTTACTATTTACAGAATGAATGATAGTGAATTGAAGAATAAATTATTACAAGTTATGTTTTTCCCGATTTTAAGACAAAAAAAGAAGACACGTATTTTTTTATTCCAATTTGATATGTGAAATTCGCAAGTTATCATTATTTTAACTTTCAGAATCTAATGAAGATCAATTTTTCGGAATGCTCAAAAATAACAATTAATTATTCATTAGAATCTTGATTTTTCAGGATAAGTTTATGATTGTTCATACTTTGACTTTGTGATTTGCGAAGAATATTCACTTTTTGTTTGTTCGGGAAACCCGTAAAGATGTTAAACAAATTGCATTTACGAAAAAAAGGCATCTCCAAAATGAAATTTTTTTTTCGTAATTTTGCTATATACTTGAGAGAGTATCTCACGGAAATTTGAGAGTGGACCGTCTATAAGTTTTCGAGATACGACAAATAATGTAGGACCGTATTACTTCGAGCGCGAGCTGCTCCAGTCTACCACGATCATGCGAAGTCGAGTACGTTGACTCACGTTCTCGTGGATACTTTCCCAAAGGCTTCCAGTTAATTATATTTGAATGCGAGTTAGCTTCAGTTTTTTGCAAATTCTGTTAAATAGATTATGTTTACCAAAGCCATTTTATGCATAAAAAATGTTTTCAACATTATCGAATGAACATAATTTCATGTAAGCTGTAGTATTTCAAAGGAAAAAATTTCTATACAGCACAGTGAAATCAAAAAATTTAACATAGGATTTTCATGATTGTTTTCACTATTCTTCGGGAATTTTGTACAAACTCATGACATCGTTAGATTCGAATTTTCTTATCTAGCTCGCTTCGATACATTTTTTGAAAAGCTAACTCATTCAAATCTAGGGCAAGAACAGTAAATCTTCACTTTTAATTGGTGTCCCCTTCACTGTTACGCAATCTTCAAATCGGTCTTTTGAAAATTCAGCAGCTGCTTCCTAATCTCGTTCATTTTTGTAAGTCACCGATATATTAGAAAGAAACCCGGCATTCTTTGCTTATTCATACAATTCTAATGCGTAATTTACGACTTTACTCAGGAATAAAATAATAGGAAATGTTTGGGATGAAAAATTAGAACTTCATCATCACTGTCATTTTCTCGACAGTTTTATGCATGTTCTCTTCAAATTTTATTCCGCTAAAAATATTGCTTATGCGTAAAACGAATTTGGGAAACATAACATATATAACAGAATTTGTAAAAACTTATAGCTGACTCTCATTTAAAATTGATTGACTGGAAGCCTTTGGGAAAATATCTAGGAAAACGTAAGTCAACGTACTCGACTTCGCATGCTCGTGGTATACTGGGTAAGACGAGGCAGCAGCTCGCGCTCGAAGTGACACGGTCCTACATTATTTGATATAACTCAAAAATTTATTGACAGTCCACTCTGAACTTTTTGTGAGATATTCTCTGGAATGTATTGCAAAATTACATAGGTAAAAATTTCATTTCGGAGATACCCTTTTCTGTAAATGCAATTTTTTCAACATTTTGGCATGTTTCCCGAATACATAAATACTGAATATTTTTTTCAAATTACATAGTCAAAGTATGAACAATTATTAACTTATTTACAAAAATCCAAATGCTAATGAATAATTGATTGTTACTTTTGAGCATTTCAAAACAGTGATCTTCATTAGATTCCGAAAGTTCAAATAATGATAACTTATTAATTTCACATATTACATTGAAATGAAAAAAAATGCATCGAAGATGCGAGAGAGAAAAATATGGATTCTGTAGAATGTAACCCTTATATGGTAGAATTTCACGCACTTAATCCATTCAGAGGGGCAGTATCGTAAAAACGACCTTTTTCCATCATTTTTTTCACAAAAATTTTTTCAGGAAGTTAAGCTTTTTTACGTGGTTTTCTACAGATTTTTTACATTCTCATCAGATAAGGTATTAAACTATTAGATTCGTGTAAAACTTTGAAAATTCTTGAGACCATTTCTTTCAAAACTCGAAAGTCGTAAGTACAGCTTTCTGTAGTGAGTGAAAAGTGGGACGATTTATCCACACGATGTCTTTTGATGAAAACTAAATTGTCAGGGGTATGTCATTTTCAAAATTTAAAAATATGAACCAAAATAGGAACTTTTAAACAATAAACAGCGGAATATATGACAAAATGGTATAGGAGAAAAAATGTTTCTATTTGGGAGCCCTACAAGATGGTTTCCATAACTTCTTGCATTTTCGCGAAAAAATCGAAGAATCAAATTTGGGTCGCACAAAAAATGGTGAAACATAAAAAGTTTCATTTTTTGGTCAAACTATGCAAGGTACAGGAAAATGTAAATGAACAAAAATTGGGCACTAAAAAGAGATCTACAAATTTGGTAAAATTTACCTTTTGATGGAACAAGTAGTTCTTGCTTCATTCAAAAATTATTAGAAAGGAAAAAATTCAACTTTCGGACGATTATCACAAGCTTAGGAAAGAGCAGATAGACACCGGTTCTTCACCAGGAAAATATATTTGAATGTGTTAATAATCTTTTTTTTTTACCAGGATATGTAGTCTTTATTTCAATCAGAAAAAAAACTATAGAAATAAAATCATTGAATTGTTGTAAGAATGACGAAGTTTTTGTTTCCATCATATAAAATAAAACATTAAACAAATAAATTTCTAGAAGAAGTACACAACGTATGAAAAAAATTGGGCAACAAAACTTCTCTACCGTTTCAGATAAATTTTGAACGAGTGCGCAGCACGAGACACGAGATGAGAATGTATTCGTTAAAGCCGGAGAAGCTTTAACAAAAAAGAATTCATAATCCTCAAACTGAAGTTGTCGACATTTTGCTATCGAGTTTCGAAAGCTCTGTACATAAATGTGGGCAATTACAAAGACCCAATCAATGACACACGACTGTAAAAATCCTTTGATAAATAAACAAATAGTGCAACTTTCAATTCTTTTTCCTTTTTTTGCCTGTTTTTTGATAATAATAAAACAAAATCAGGCAAATTGACCCAGTAGATCGGGCAGAATCGCGAGTACCAGTTCAAAAAACACTGTTTCGAGAAAAACGCCAGCTGCGCGATTCGAGCACTCGATTCGTTGCGGCGAATCTCATTTTTTACCACTTTCCGATACTATTTGAGTTAAAGAAAGTTTTCTTCATTACTTTTTAAGGGTTTGAAGTAACTGAAGCTAGGAAAAGAATGTTCGATTTTCTGAAAAAGCTTGACTATACTACATTAATCTTATCATTGATGTGTATTTGTAAGTCATGTTTTCCTCTTACAGTCATCAACTTAAAAAAAGTTGGTAACTTAGGAATTCACTGACGTCATGGGATTTGCAACTACGAAGATTAATTGTGAACCAGAAACATTAATTTCCTACAGAAAACACAAGTTTTCCACAAATTACCTGAATTTCGAGTCATATAGTTCAATTTTTAGTGAAAAGGGATTCAGTTTTAGCCTTTGAGTTGAAAAAAAACCATCCAACTATAAAACCACATTCCTGAAGAAGAATGATGGTTTGTTGAGGAATTCCGAATTCTTATTTAAAACTCATCACTTTGATTCCTTCAAGTATTACTTTAAAAAAAAACCTCAACTTAAAGCAAATAAATTTTCTACGAAATACATGATATTCAAAGTGGGATTGATTCCTAACACAGAACAGAAAGAAAATAGTCAATGTTCGGGAAACAAACGATTTTTCGTCTGTGGAACCGAATTGTCTTCCTGTGGCATCTCCCACCCTCGGAAGTGGTAAAAGTGCAGCATCTCTCCCAAACAGAAAATTCGGAGTCATCTCTTAAAGCAAACGGGCAAAACACTGATCATGGAAATGATATAGTTCACAAATTTCCCTCTTTTTCCAAGTATCGTTGGAGGCAAAAAGGCACTCCTGTGACGGGTCATAGGAATAATTTACGTCACATAACCTCAAAATGGTAAGTCAAGTAATGGAAATAGTGTAGGTCACATATCATCGTCTCTTCCCAAGTCTCGCGGGAGTAGAAAGACACTCCTGTAACCTGCGTTCGGAAAAATGTAGGTCAAATAACCTCAAAATGGTAAATCATGTTATGCTGGAGACTTGCCGCACTTTCGCCACACTCAGGGATGAGAGATGCCGCAGAGAAACAATTCGATTCGGGAGACTTACCGCTAAATTGTCAATCTTCTCAGGAGGGATGACTGGGAAGAAATCTATAACAAGGCAGGTTTAATGTTCAAGTAAGTTGTCGAATAATTTACTTGCAAAAATGGACTTTGAAAAATGAAGAATTGAAACTTGGATTTAGCGTAGGAAAAATTTCTTCAAAGATTATAATTCAAACTGTGGGACAGGCAGTGTCTATAAAGAATTTCATCTTGACTTGGAACAGGAAATTTCTAAAAAAGGACGGAGTATCCGAAAAAAAATTTCTTTCTGAATGATGAAAAGGGTAGTTACAGGGGTTTCCTGTTCCATCTCAGGATTGGACGGATCTCAGGATTAGAACATTATTTTTTTATTGCAAACATGAATTTGTAAGGTCACAAAACTCCTTTCTTCTGAATTTCCTAATGAATATGAGAATTTTCTCTGCAAGTTTTTCGGGAATAAATTTAAAGGAGAAAATTTGAATAAATATTTGTTCAGAGCCAGATATAAATAATTTGAATCTTCCAATTTCGTCGAGTACTCTCAAAACATATTTCGGAATGTTGAAAAATCTCTTCGAATGAAAAATGAAAAATTTGGAACTTTTGGAAGCTTCCAAACTCTGCTAATTATGACCAAAAGAAAAAGACTAATAATAAGCCGTAAAATAACAAGAAATTTACAATCATACGTCGGGGTCGGATAGGCATTCTGTCTCCTAATTCAAAGAAGTTTTCGTCAGGGTCCTCATGATTCCTTAATGAATGGTCTGTAGTTCTCTTATAAAAATGTTTTATTAAACACTTGACCGAAGTAGGCATACTCTATCCATTAAAGTCACATTATTTTTCAAATATGTCAATGTTCTTGAAATTCAGTTACTTGAGTTTTAAATAATTAAAAGCTTTCTACTCGAACAGTAACCACAACATTAAAACAGGTAATAAAAGCTGCATCGCTCGGAAATGCTTTAAAGGGACTCTACTTAATAACGTCGAGCAAAATGCGGAAAAACTGGATATAGTTGAAATTAATTACTGATACTTTCATCCTATAATTAAACAGACATTTCTTAGCAAATGAGATACCATAAAATAGAAATAAAGCAGCCTTCCTTTTTTTTTGAATTTCTTTGAAACATGAGACTTTCCTCAATGGAAAAAAAGTTTGTGTACTATAATAATACGGTATTTTGTATTCCGAAAAGGAGGCATTGACTTACAATCTCATGAATGGAATCGTCACAGACGTAAATTACACTTGATTGAGTTTCAAAGTTATAAATTGAGTCAGGAGACTGCCCATTGGGCCAATTTCATAGAATAATATGTTATAAACCTGGGGGTAAGGGTAAGAATCAACATCGAAGTAGTATCGAAAATAAGTGACGCTGACGCCGTTGCTATTAGATGAAAAAGAAATCCTCCCTTTTCTAGGTATAATCACGCTCTTACTCATCGTTCAAGTTCCGGCAGGCGGCACTTTGCGTGATCTTCTAGTGGCGAGTGGTGGGAGGAATTGCCGAGAGCTGCGACTAGAATCTCTCTATGTCGCTCTCTCTCTCTCGCTCTCCCGCCCCCTCTCTCTCTTCTCTCCTCCCTGCAACCATTATCTCCCGCGGCAAGTCTCCCTTCTGGCATGTTCTCCTTATGGCATTACCCCCGAGTAAATGACCAATTTTGTGGCAAGCTTCACGAACCGAATCGTCTACCTGCAGCATCTTTTTCTCTCCAAAGTGGCAACAGTGCAGCATCTCTCCTCAACTTAATTTACCATTTTTAGATACGTGAGCTACATTACTGGGACTTGGGGAAAGAGGGAGATATGTGAACTAAATCATTTACATTGAGAACATACTTTTTTGGGGTAGCCTCTTCCTAAATTCCGAAATAATGAATGATAATCAATTGAGGATTCACAGAATGTACCGTAACCCTGGAGTTACAAGAGGTGCCTGTAAATAGGCAAAATTATCATCTCTTGCGTGACCCTTCTGAAAAGCAGCAACTCGCAGGAAGAAGTCTATGGCGCAGACTCCAGCTATTCCCTCTCTAACGACGTTGCGTAAGACCGAGAACAGAGGGCTGTTGCGAAGCTATAAAAGGAGCATCCTAGCCGAAACATGGCTCATCGATCAACATCGGTTCTACGTTGCCAGCTTTCTGAATGACAGCCTGAAAAGTCACCGGTCCTCGCAATCGGTACACTGATAGATTCTGGTGTACCGCGCGCGAGGAAGTGA
>WSXT02172023.1:0-22711 GCA_011762715.2 Neuroterus valhalla | reverse complement strand
GTGATATTAGGATCGACAAGTTTCCAAAAATTATAAGATTTGAGTAAGGGACTTATTCACGTTCAATCACTTTCAACACTTTCAACCATATCAAAAATGGTGGCTATGAAAATTCAGACAAATTTTCCTGTGGAGCTTTCAATAGTCCAAATTTAGAACAGAAGGTAACTATATCATGAAAGATTGACATCTGAAACTAACTGAAATTGAAACTTCCAAATCTGTATGGTCAAGAAAGAGTAATTAAAATTCCTCGATTCCGAAAATATATGGAAATAAATATAAAATGTGACATTTTAGAATAATGTATCACGAAATTCCAAACAAAATGAATGGAATCGCAAAATTTTGAAGAAAAGTATGTATTAAGTCTTAGGATACGAACTTCAAGAAAGTCCCGAATAGTACGAACATGGGTTAGCCTAACCCAGCGAATTTCATCGACCGTAACTCAGGCTCGAGTTCGTCAATAAAAACTTTTCTTTTCGGAAACGATAGAAAATTTCTCCAGAAATTCGATAGTGTGATTAAACTTGTGACATTTCCAGAGAGAAAAGAACTGTGATGAAATGTTTGAACAAATCTCGGATATTTTTCTCAAGAAGACTTCTTTTTCGAAAGTTCATATTTCGGTCAGAAAAAGAAAATAACGATATTTTAAAGGTCACCATTAGAAAGCTGAAAAGTTGGACTTGAAAATAGTATTATTGGTTTCTTGATGCACTCCAAAAACAATGTTTTTTTGAAAGTTTGAAAGTAGGCGTTTTTCTAAATTGCAAAAAATGAATGAACCTGAAGTTTGCAACGTTTATGGTAAACGAAAAAAAATCGAAAATCTTCTTAACTAGAATCTAACGCATGTTTTTGGTAGATTTTCATGCCAAGAAACTGTAAACAAATTTTCATCCTCCCATCTGCCGAAGACAGCAGTTGATTTCAACCCCCGAAAATATGAAAAATCGGAAAAAATTCCAAACCATGTTCAAAGCTTCTTACCCGAAATATTAAACATGGTTTTCGAAGATTTTGATGGTAAATAACTGAAAAAAGTTAAACCCGCCTAGCTGCCGTGGAAAGCAGTTATCTTCACCCCCTAACATTTGGCAGTTTTTCCTGGCAGCTAAGGGGATTAAACCTTTTGTTACAGAAAGTGCCCATCGAAATTTATAAAATCCATGTTTAAGATTTTAGGTTAGAGGCTTTGAACAGGTTTTGGAATATTTTTTCCAATTTTTTATATTTTCCAGGGTTGAAAATGACAGTATTTCCCGGAAGATAGAAGGATGAAACTTTCTTTTCAATTATTTGCTATCAGAATCTACGGATCTTTGGTAAGAGGCTTTGAAAATATTTTAGAATTTTCAATTGATTTTTTACACTTAGGGGTTGAAATTGACTGCTTTCTCCGGCAGCTGGGGAAATGAAACTTTTTTCACAGTTATTTGGCGTCAAAATCTTCTCAATCCGTGCGTTAGATTTTAGGTCATAACATTTTTTATTTTTCGTTTACCCCAAACGTTGCAAACTTCAGTTTCATAAAAATGATTATTCCATGGATTTTTCGTGAATTTCTTGGAAGACAAAATTTTAATGCAAAGGATTGTTAAGTAATAAATTATATTGGTAGGTATCATTTGTCTCTGAGACACTTTTTTGGAATAGATATGCACTCTAATTACGGAAATAGCTTCTTTAATTTCATTTTGATTTTCCATAAATAGTGGATTTTGTGACGTTGAGTACGAACTGGGTAAAAATCACCCGACCCCGAATTTGCTATTTGCACACCTTCAAGACCTAACACTTCCTTATGCTGCCAATAAACTAGCACACTTTTCGTAGCTCAAAAAATTTTCCCCCGCCAATTCATTTTTGATTCAAAAGATGATTTTTTGAGCTATGAAACTCTGGACTGAGGAGCACTTTGAAGATAAGTTTTTCCCGACAATTCGAAATTCAAAGAATTATTCTCAATCTGATTAGATATCAATCAGAAAGTAGTACTTAAGTAGTTCAATTTTCGTCCTTCAGCATTTATCTTGATAGAGGATAGATGATAATTCTATGCCACACTTTCATAAATCCTCAAGAAATTCCGTGAAAAACGCAGGTCTTTAAATTGATGAGGTTCACTTATCTGAATATTTCTTTCATATCATCTTACGAAGCTGTATCGTCGCTAGCGCTGACTGATGAAGATATAATTGAAATTCCGGAAATGTAATTTTTTACTGACTGCTCCCAAAAATAAAAGGAATTGTCCTTATCAGAAGAAAATCTACCACGTTGGATTATATATTCTCAATACCACTGATCACTATACTAACGAATCAGACTGAATGGAACCATGTGAATTGCATTAAAATCTACTACAATCTCTGCAATATGATTCCGTTCTGTACACTAATTTCTCCTTGAGGCAGTTCAGAATATTTGCAATATAGAAAATATAAATATAAATTCAATATGAATAGGAGCGAGATAAGTTCGGAATATGAGATAAACATTGACGCGGCGATACCAAACCTATGTATGTGCATTCTTGTACACATAAATATAGCAATAGTGCAACGATTACGCGAAGTCAAAGTGAATGAAGTGAATTGAAAACTGCGCACGCACGATTTCAAGGTAGGGATGACCGGGTCCGAGGAACCAAGAATCGTCAGTTGAGGAAACCGGAGGATTTACGAAAATCAGTCGTCGCCAGGCATTAGAGTAGCACCTACGTTTGGCTTTCGACCCTTACGATTACGATTTTCCACGTTCGAGGAACGTCGTGTACCATGCAAGCGGTAAACACCGTTTGTAATCGATCAGGATTAGGATATTTGGGAAGCCTGAGTGGGCACAATATCCATTGACGGATAAACTTATCCAATTTATTTAACTCATGAGATAAACTCTCATCCTCTCACCTCACTCAATTTTGCCATTTTCTCTTCCGAAGAGAAGGTCTGCACTGGGGATCACCCGTTCATCCTCAAGTAACCCATTCTTATGGGAACCCAAGGATGCCAGTCCGCTAGACTTTCTAATTTTGGAAGGAACTTTGGTTTATTTGTGTTGGGAGAGCTATGGCAAGTGGAGATCAATTGGTGACTCTTTGAAGGGATTGATACATGAGATCACTGGTGCCTGAGTAACCCATATAAGTAACCCTGAGTAAGGGAATTTTCAGGGTGAACGTGTCTACCATTTGATCACTCTTCCTGTACGGAGAAAAATTAGAGGAAGGAAACTTCAACATCTTATGGACTAAACCATGGTCCCAAAACAGATCTTTGGCTTCCTTACTCGAATTCGTGAGTGGATGAGAGGTAGTTTTTGCTATTTTGAAGAAAGACAAGTGAAAGATAATTTGATATCTGGCCAAACTTCGAATTTCGCATTATTTAAAAATGGTAGGAAAGTCAGACGATTTTCCATGTGCAGACATTGCACTCAGATCTGCATAGAGAAATGATCGATTTGTAACTTAGTAAATACCACGACTCAGTATTCCCATCCGAGGAGAAGAGAAATTTATACAAGGTTTCTTAGGAACTAAGCTGCGAGGATTAACTTTGCGGATATAATAATTTAGCAGGGTTTGCACCATCATTCTTCTTCCGCTTCTGTGATCCCATCTCTCTTGGTTTCAAAAGTAAAAATTACATGAAGACAGCACCATTGGAAGCTTGTCATAGACCCTGAGTTCCATGACAATATTATTTCAAGGGAATTTTTCATCTCAACTTACTGTCAAATTAAGGGATTAACTGTTGAGAAAAGTGAACAGAAATTCAACTTGGACTAGGAATCAGTGACAATAATTAGAGTGTCTTTTGGTATTGTTGTGATTAATAGAATAATTCGTTTCAGGTTTGTTGTCCCATCAGGTTTGTAACCGACTTCTATACTCGATACCAATTCCTTGACGGGGGTAAATAAAAAATCGATTGATCCTAAAATCTATGGGGTATCCCATAGAGAGGAAAGCTCGAGCCAGTTCTACTTCTAGATAAAATAACGTTAGAGGCAAGGGGAAAATAAACGTGATATCAGTAATCTCAGATTTTTTATCATTCAAATAGTAGATGTTATGTGCAGATAAGGAGAATAACGTTACAATCTGTTACCTTACTCCGATTGTCAAACATCACATAAATGACATACTCACAACACTAGATTTATAATTTATACAGGATACGGTTTTCATCTCGCGTGTGCAAAAAAGTTCGGCACGGTAATGTTTACAATTTGATTTTAATAACAACGCAACGTTGTCAAGCAAGAATCTTAACTACGTGTGAACGAAAACATTTATTACCAACAAAGAACATAACCCATTCTAGACATAACTTCTTATATAGTTATGCATTTTCATTTTAAACTACAATAACTTTTATGCACCAAAGATTTATTATGGTTTTTTCTCTGATTATTCCAGTATTTTTATATATTCTGATGATAAGAAATAACCTATTCTCAAATGATTTCCCAAGGCTCTATCGGCCTTGGGAAACAAATTCTCATCACGATACTCGCCTTCCAGATTCATATCTCGCATATTTTGGTTGACAAATTAAAGCTCTCATTTTCCGAAAATCGTTATAAACATCTTATTTTAAAACGATTCAAAAAAAAATTTCAGAATCCTTTGAGGTAAGTAATTTTGCTCATTATCATTCATCTTTGTCTCTCATGGTTTGACCAGAAAAAAAGTTCTATTATGTCGAGTGCGTTATCATAATTAAAACATAATTTATACATCTAATTGAAAAATCATCAATATTTTTTCGTTTCTGGCATAGTATGCTAGTTTGAATTGAAGCACTTGCGATCATGGTCCGAAGGCTATTGAAGGCAATGTCCGAAACCTTTTATTTTCCGAATGTCTAGTGTATTCGTTAAAGTCAAAGCAGCTTTGACTTAAGAAGTATTCATACAATCATCAATTAACAGCAGTCAACGTTTTGCTTCTCAGCTTCAAAATATCCATACACAAGGTTTGGGGAGTAACAAGACCGAGCTCGTTGCGCGACGTAAATACATCACTGAGCGCAAAGCGTGAGGGGAGTCCATTATCGAGCGCGAAACGCGAAGTTCAACAGACGCATGTCCTAGACAGATTTCTTATGGCTTTTTCCCTTGACCAACGGTGGAAAAGATTACTGTTCTTTTTCGTATTTCAACTTGACATTGTCCCTAGTCGGATCTCGCGCTTCGCGCTCGGGTATTTGTGTCTCACATCCGGAATGCTTTTGCTATTGTTCATTTCAATAATTATGCAGATTCGAAAGTGAATTGAACAAATCCATCTCTTATAGATCCCAGTTACCTATGCAACCTCATATTTTCAATTTATAACGTAATAAGGTATAGATGAAGATTACATTTCTCAAAGCCGTATGCACTTCTATGTCCAGTTGAACACTTTATTTATTTTTGTATTTTTGGTGCGGAGAATCGATTTTTTGGGGTTCTCAGGCCAGAAACCCGTAATTTTTTTGTTAATAACAATTTGATTGTTTCAATCAATATTTCTTGTTGTCTGCAACATTTACGGAATTTCTGATCGGAAGCATTGATTTCGAATTTTATTACAAACTTATTCTACTCTTGTTCTTCGAAAAATCTTGATTAGAACAAAAGTTACGGCCAAACTAGTGCAAAAATATTGTAAATACGTTCTCTTTTCGCATTAAGTTGATCATAATTTGACTCGCGCGATTTCTCTTGAGACACTTGACAGCTCATTTCGAAGAATATGCCAATTGATTCAATAGAAACCCTCTGCTAGATATTTTTGAGCCCTAAGAACAATTTCACAGCCCTCCAAATCTGATATTTTTACCAAGAAATGACATTGTAAATATTTTTTGTCACTTTCGTTCAATGGATTCTAAACAATTTCGGGAAAACAGTTATCCCATATTATTTCTCAACAAAAAAATAAACTTTTAGCCCACGTAGCGATTCTCAAGGTGAGTCTTTGGTGAATTATCACCGTTTTCGTAGCCCCTGAACGGCCACCCATACCATGCACGACTCTGAAATCGATCCGTAAACTATGCATTTGATCATGTAATGATCTTAGCAAAGTTGTTGTGCATGATCCCACGAAGGTTTCGGAGTTGGTACGACCAATTTTTTTTTATTTTTACTCTGCGGCGGCTAAGCCGCTGCCACAGGGCGCAGCTATAGGCAATAATTTGATTACCTTTATTGATTGATGGTACTTGCTGTATACAACATGGCGAATCTAAAGTCTTTCAAATTCTACTTGCGAATAAACTTTGCTGTACCTACGTACACACTCTTGAAAAGATAACCCCATCGGTAGTTACTTTTCGTATTTTTTCACCTAACCTACGCTGCAACCACTACTCACTCAAACTTTGTGTTTTCACTATTATTTACTTAAAAATTTTGCATGAAACCACATTTACACCGAGGACAGGTAGGCTGTTTTTTTCAAATCCACGAACCCTATATCCTGCAAATTTACGGTTTCCGAATTTATAGCCACTAACTTTATTTTAAAAATTCTGTCACTAGCCAGTACCACAACTACAACCGGTAGGGCGCTTTCTAAAACCCGATAATCATGTATCCTCTGAATTCCACCCTAGCAACTTTGAGCTCTAAATTTTAGTTTGGAAAATTCATGAAATGTAAGCACATGGGACGTTAGAGTATGGATTTTTGAACTGTACAAAAATTTGCTCAAAGCTGATGTGAAGATGGTAGACAATTTTCATTTAAAATCAAAACTTATCGAGGGGTTCGGTAAAGTAACGGTATAACTCAAGTTATATCATTTTCGAGATAATGCTGTAGTCTAATCCAGTACCATTTACTGCACATTATATCTTCTCCTCATTATGAGAATCACCTATGTAGATATGAAACGGTAAAAAGAAATAAAGGTATAAAATAATAAATGCGATAAAAACAGTAATAAAGCCTCAGAAAGAAAATTTAAACAGAAGCCATCTGTACCTTTCCGAGTTATACCGTTATTCGACCCAACCACTCAATCGTGAATAGTACAAATTCAAAACCCCGCGACATCATCGCATGGATCTTCAATTCAGATCTAGCTACGTGCGAAATTTTATAACAAATAATATTGAGAATGAAAACTGTGAGTGATTTGTGATTGCAGCGTAGGCACGGTGAAAAAAGACGAAAAGAAACTTTCAATCTGGGTATTCTTTCGAGAGTATGCATGTGAGTACACAGAAGTTTATTTACAAGTCGATTTCAAATGATTAGAGATTTGCGATGTTGTGTTTTGCAGATATACATTATGAAAAAAAAGCAAAGGTGCCCAGCCACTCCGGGAATCGAACACGGTCCTCCCTCATAGAAGCCCAGCGTCCTATCTACTGAGCCACCGCAGCTCTTGGGTATCATTTAAAGAGAAATGTATTGGAAGCGAATACAATTCAATCGGAAGCTTAGAGATCGCAGGTTGCACAGCTTTTTCAGCGTTTGTTCTTTTAAATTAAACTTTATCAGATACCAATCCTGAGTACAGCTCTCACCCTGGTTGCCTGCAGACCAGGGCAGGTATACCTGTCCTGAAGAAAAGGGTCATCCTTGTTGTTATGAAAGCGAATTCTCATTTATGGTTTACCAATTTTGTATATTTAAATGCAATATATATACGGAATAAATCCATATAAGGACTCTCGTTTGCATTTCAATTTTTTGTCGAAGATGTCGAAATATTTGTCCGTTTTTGCGTACTGCTTACCGTTTAGGATATCCTTACAAAAAATGACAATTTTCTTCTTTTGGAACAAATTTCTTTACTGCTTTACCCGTCAAGATACACGTATTCTAAATGTTCAACTTGGGAATGACTAATTTCAAGGATTGGGAACTTTTTTACCCATAAGTTTTAATCCTTCACATCTGTGATTTATATAGAGCCGAACCTTGGAGCCAAGACGAACCTCGACTTGGGACGAGTAAACGATATTTTTTCAATGTTATTTTCTTTCATGAAGTTAAATTGTATATAGGAGTATTGTAAGCCTACGTTTAATAGTCTTAGATACGTGTGATAATTAATTATTCATGCCTGATCGCACTAAACGATCTCGGATGGGTGATTGAAGAACGGACCTTTGCAGACGCAGCGCAGCACCATCCTGAGTCAGGCAGTGACTGCTGCTTCACTGCTACAGCAATAATAAAAGTCGCCAAAAAGATTAATAACAAACTCTTCTAACTACGCGATCAAACTTCAAGCTCGAAATGTTTTCTTGAATCAATACCCAGAAGGCCATCCATCAAGAATCAAGCGAACCCAGTCAAATTCCAGAGCAAACGGCGACCGGCCAGGTAACGACACAGTAAAGAACGATGACGAACCATTTTCGTTCGTTATTCGTTTGCCAGGGTTGTTATCTGACAATCATGTTTCAAAAAATTTTGGATTTGGCATTTAGAGGCTGTTTTCTTGGCGAAGGTTTCACGGCATGAAGGTACCTTACAGCATCAAAGAAGCAAGACAATATGCATTCGACACTTAGGGGTGGATTGTGGAGCAAGTTGATGATTCCAACATCAGCCCTTGTTCCTTTTTATCCCTAGCACCTATGCCCTCAGCTCCGATAAGCTCTCCAAAATCCATATCTTCCATAGGTATTTCATAATCAAAAGCGGCTGTCCTGACCCCATTTCGATGGTAGCTATTTCAACCTTTGAAAGGAATCTGTTAACAGACATTGACAGTTTCTGGTCTGCTAGATTATGTTCCTTTATCCTTGTGTCAAGATACGAATACTCAAGTAGAATGGGACAATAATTTTCTCTTCTCACTTTCTGCCCACAATTCTGTGCTACAAAACAAAAGCACATCACGCCTCTGTTTATATGGTGAATCCATTATAATCGGTCTGTCTGCTCCAGGAAGATGTGGTGGAACTGGAGCATCTGAGATTACAAGATTATTGCGAATATCTTTGAACTTCGTGATCAGATCCTTCACTCAAACTCTCTGTATATGGGGATACTTCTCCGCAAACTTTGTCCTTAGACAGTAGCTATCTTCGCGCTTGGTCTCACATTTCATGCTTTGGTAATAGAAGCGCATCAATTCTTTAATCATTTTGGTTATCCATATGATGCTCTCACACGGTATCCCTGATGAGGTGGTTGTCTGCAAATCGCTTGAGCTAGCCAAAGCATCCTCAACAGGCACAGCCGATGTTCAACTATTTCATGCGTTCCGCAGGTTTCGTTGCTGGCCAAATTGTTGATTGTGCGAGATCTGCCTGACCATCGAGCAGCTCACCCTGACCATCGTCCCGCATGCTGTGGCCTCCAGCGGTGGCTCCAGGGGCGCCTCGGCGATCGTCCAGAAGTGCCCAGCGTGTCTATATCTTCAAAACACTCTCCATCATGATTTGCTTCCTTTTGGTGTTCCTCTGACTCCCTTTTCTCCTCGTTTTTTTCTGTCTGGATTGGGTTAACCTCTCACTAGCAATGCTATGGTCACCGTAACCATAAAAGCCACTAGAGGAAAGCCCAAGCCCTACCACGGCGATAACGCAAGAACACCATCGGCAGGGGTCGATTATTATTAATGTAATAATATTTATTATTATTTCGTCAAAAATTAATCTCGGGTCTTTTTGCCTGTTGTTTTATCATCAGCCACGGACTAAGTCAAGTGCCTGATGAAATCAAGATGTTAACAATCAAAACATTTAAAAACAAAGATCGAAATTTGTTTCGCACATATTTTCATAGGCATAATATCAAGTAATTGGTGTAATATAAAGTTCGTCTCATAATGATGTTGTCACTACACAGCAGCAGAGTTTGTTGAAGGCAACTTTGGTCACCTCTGGATGCTTTTAGAGCTACTAGCTATTATTATTATCATTAATATTAATATTATTATTATTATTATTATTATTATTATTATTTTTATTATTACTATACTCACGGCTTGGCAATTCGAAATGAAGATGGCTCTAGTCTGACGACTTTGAAGTTATCGAGTATACGGACGACGACGACGACGACGACAACAACAGACAGACAGACACCAACGTAAAATCTACTTTTTCGGAATCAAGAGGTGTCAAAACGTGGAGATTTCATGAATTCCGCTAAAGTCGATTTTCACATAAAAACAATACCTTCTCATTATGATGAGAATGTAAAAATATGAAAGTTTAGGCGCTGGCCTCTGACGGAGCAATAGTGTATGTTGAAGTAAATGAACTTTCAAACAGTTGGCGACGGTGCTATCAGAATTGATGTTAATTTTTATATGTAAAATTGAAATGAAATCACTCGTATAAACAGTTGGTATCAAAGCTTTCCTATATATGCATTTTAAAATTTCCAAGTGTCCCGAATTCTAATCATTATTGGTTACCAGTACCAAAACTCAAGTGAAATGCACTTCCGGAACAATAGATTGCACCGTTTCAGTCGCTATTACACACTCTTCTACGTATTGGAAAATTCTACGTGCACGGAAAATGCATGTCCTGAAAAAAGTGTAGGATTAGTCCAGGAGTCTTGGACAGGTACCAAAATGATAGATATTCTGAAAGACTTATGATGAAAGATTCCAAAACGTTTAATACTGAATGCGAACGAGTCTTGGAATTCTCGAAAATAATCTAGGAAAAAATCTGCCCGCTTTGCGGGCACATTCTCATCGCGCGATTTGCGGGCAGCTCGCAAGTTTCATCGTGCCTGGGGCGCACGTCCACCGGATCTCGCGCTTCGCGCTCGATAATACATTTGACTCGCGCTCGGGTATTTGTGTCTCGCATTCGGAATGCTTTCACTATTGTTCATTCCAATAATTATGCAGACTTGAAAGTGAATTGAACAAATCAATCTCTTTTATATCCCAGTTGACCAATACAACCTCATATTTTTATTTTATAACGTAATAAGGTATAGATGATGATGCCATTTCTCAAAGTTCTGTTGGTTTTGAGGTAAACATTGTCATCGTAGCACTTGCGCTTCGCGCTTGACTTTTGATGGAACTTTTTATACGTAAGTTTATTATATAAGATACCTTTACAAGAGAAATCGAATGCGCTGTTTATAATACGAAAAAAACAAGAGTATCAATGACCAATTTTATCCGTTCATTTTCTGGTGAGTTATCATGTTTACAGGCGGACGGACATACAGACAGACACCATCGCCAAAACATGGTTCAAGACTGATTGAGAATGACATCTGTATTATATGGTTATACAGATATAATGTTCAATCATACGTTTTGGGTAGTCTTCTTAGTTCATAAACTGTATGTTGTATTTTTGCATACTAAATACATGTTTCTCTACTTTCTATAATGAGGAAATTTTCTCAATCTTTCCAAAAACCCAAATTTACAATATCCAATGTAAACAAATCTACTTGGAAATTATGGAGGAAATTGAAATAAATTCTTTACATGACTCAGTGATATTTTCCGTGAGTGAATTATATTTATTTATAAGAAAAACTCAGAGAATTTTTTTCTGAATCCAAGAAAAAATATTCAGCAGTGGATCTCGGTCAATTCTCTCTCTCGTTTTGTTCTCGTTTTCTTGGTTGAGTACAAACGCCTCTGCGGAATAATTTTGTTGTTGTGAGGTAGCAAAAACGTGCATTTTTTTACAGTAGTTCTCGAATTCCTGAAAGCATCTCCCGTTGGTCCAATGGG
Organism: Neuroterus valhalla; assembly: GCA_011762715.2. Classification (NCBI taxonomy): domain Eukaryota; kingdom Metazoa; phylum Arthropoda; class Insecta; order Hymenoptera; family Cynipidae; genus Neuroterus; species Neuroterus valhalla. The sequence goes on along the minus strand of WSXT02172023.1, from coordinate 11,022 downwards.
TGCACACAGTTCTATTACAGCTTCCAATTCATCGAGAACTTCGATATTATCGATGTGATGCAGAAGACAAATTAAATTTTACTTTTTTTTATTTAAACAGACATATTTTTCGATGCCTCTTTTATTATTCAAAGAATTCGAATATCTTTCTGGGATGAACCTTTTTTTTCGTATCTCGCATAGTTTTTCTGGAACAGGCTTTTTTTGATTTTAATGTTTTTTTTATCATTAAAACAAAGACCATTTTCCTCATGGAAAAATATTATCAGTGAAATTTGTAGATCCTTCTCATGTGAACATTTCTCAATCTAAATTTTTCTTCCTTTTTTGTATAGTTTAGTCAGAAGATAGCTTTTTTTTCTCTTTTCATGTCATTTCTCACAATAACACAAAAAAAACGGATCCTCTCAACGGATCCTACGTTTAGAACCATAACCGTTGGTCGAAATAGGCTAGTTGACGATTTTGATCCTTCTCTTTGGTCGCTTCAAACGTGCGCCGAAACGCAACACAATCCGTTAAGGGATCGTCCATAAATTACGTAACGCTAAAATTTCAAAATTTCGCGACCCGTCTGTCTGTTGATAACACAACCGTAATAACTGTACTCTTTCCTGTCTGTCTGCTTAACGTAACGTAACGCCTGTTAAAAAAAGTAGAAAATAGGTCAACAAATGTATAACTATTGCAAAGCCGCGATTTCAGCAGGTTCGTTTTTCCATTTATTATGAGAAAAATATTGTAATATAATATGATATTATTTGTAGAATTATAAATAAACGAATGGGTATCAGGTAACGGTGGAGAATCAGATGGAGCCGAGTTGAGCAGACACGCAATGCTCAGTAATGTTATAAATCTCCCAATTCAAATTTTAGAAAACGTAAGGTCACATTTTGAAAATGCCTCTCTGTCACTCCATAACTTTACCATAACGAAACCTGTGCAGTCTGTCTGTCTGTCTAATATAGCGTTACAAAGTTTATGGACAGCCCCTTACCAGTGCGAAAGTATTCGGATAACAAGATGACGACCACAACACAGTGGAGAACAAACAGACAGACCCCATCTTGGTACCTGTTTTTTCGGATTCAGAATGTCTCGAAACGTTGAGATTTAAATAGATCCGCGATGGTTGATTTTTGCATAAAACCATAACCTTCTCATTATGACAAAAATGTGGGAATCACATGCAAAGAAGAGGAATTCATTAATACATATTCCATTACACAATTGTGGAGACTACTATCCGTCCAAAAAGTTTAGAGCCTTCGATTTTTCTTCAGATTTCAGTAAAAATCTTAGCAATTAAATATTCTAGAAATATGGGACAAAATACATTTTGGAGATGAAGGTTTTCCCTATACTCATACGAAATTTTGAAAGTTTCAGATGATAAGTAAATATTTCCTGGGGAGTTTATTGCTGAAAAGTGCCATTATCTCACGATCATTTCAGTGTACTCAACTTTGAACGATTGTTACTCCCTAAAAAGCTACGGAAAATCTATGGAACATGCATGAGTTTTTTCCATTCTTTCTGTGTACAATGGTACAATTAGGTGCTGAAAATAGTGATTGGTTATTAAGTTATTATCAAAAGAATAGTGACGTGTTATCTCTGATACCAAGCACCATACGGAGATCATTCTTGAAGCAAATTACACATTTTTAGCTTCTGGAAATTTCGTATGCAGTATCAAGAAGCAAAAATTTGTGCCTAAATGTTTAAATAGCTATTTTCTTTCTCGGGAAATACAAAGGGCTTCCCGATTATCTTCGCTACTGTAGTCAGAGCAGAGAAAGCCGTAGTTGAACATAGTTGTAGGAGAGGCACGGACTCCACTCGGGCCTCTTGCTTTGACTTTGGTAGCGAAGATGATCGGGAAGCCCTTTATATTTTCCGAGAAAATAAAATGACTATTTAAACATTTGACCGCAAAGTTTTACTTATTGATACTTCCTTTGAAATTTCCAGAAGCTAAAATTGTGTAATTTACTTCAAGAATGATCTCCGTATGTTGCTTGGTATCTGAGATAACACGTAACTATTCTTTTGTTAATAACCTAATAACTAATTACTATTTTCGTCACTTAATTGTATCATTGTACACAGAAAGAATGGAAAAAAACTCATGTATGTTCCTCAGATTTTTCGGACACTTTTTTCAGGGAGTCAAATCCGTTCAAAGTTAAGTACACTGTAATGATGGTAAGATAATGGCACTTTTCACCAATCAACTCACCTGGAAATATTTCCTTATTATCTGGAACTTTCGAAACTTCGCATAGGTATAGAGGAAACCTCCACCTCTAATAAGTATTCAGTCACATATTTTTAGAATATTTATCTTCTGAGATTTTTACTAAAATCTGAAGAAAAATCGAAAGCTCTACACTTTTCGGACAGATAGTAAGAAGCCCCGGCGACTGACCAAACGGTGTGGGACCACTGACTCGCTACTGTAACGCTGTGTGCACTCAGTAGTGACCGTCGACTTTAGTCAGCCCTTCGACAGTGCCTTACCACGCCAGTGAAACAGAAAAGAAAAATGTAATCATCAGACGACGACGAGTTTCCAGAATGGACAGTGTTGGCAGGAAAGTTCTTGCAAAAACTATAAGTTCTCGAATAATTCAGAAACTCGATAGATTCGAAATGTATACGAAATTTCAGGAAGCCAGTAAAATTCCATTTAGAGGTGGCATACAGAGCATTGCCCAACTTTTTTGTCATAATCGAAAATTCTTTGGACGTCGTGAGTCCTCGGATTGATTGAATCAAAATTTATGATATTTCCCTAATATTATAGAATGTTTGTGCAGTATATTCAGAGGGATTGACAACAGCATACAGGAGAATACTCTCACTCTCAAACAGTCTCTTCTTAAACTCCTTTACAATTGAACAAACTTTTGTTTTTTAGAAGATTTTGTTCCATGCTGGGGCATATATTTCGAATCGGAATACAGACCATTGATACTCTATTTTCACGAAAATCGGACGATATTTTTGACAAAGTTTGTTCCAGAATCCAGATCGCTTACAACTGTATTTGAAAAATTTCGTCTAATAATCATGGCAATACACGAAGACTTCATTTTTCTAAATTCCCCTAATTTATCTAAAAGTGTACTCGGAATAATTCTATGAAACCTCATTCCATCTCCTCAATATGACCATGACAGTGCATGATGAACTTTTTTTACGAAGTTCGGTAAACATGTTCGAAAATAAATATTTTCCTTTTGGTTGGGGATATGTAGTCCAGCTTGTGCTGTTACATACCACTTTCCCTGATAAATAGTCCAATTTTTCTTTTGGCAATAGAGGGAATTCCCCGCAATTTTGTTGTGTTTAAATCTTCATATTGGTAATATATTGCTGAAAGTAGAATATAATAGAAAGATATAATGGAAAAAAGATTGTGATCACTGTACATGGACCATTCGTAATTGCAGCAAATGTTAAACGCTTAGCAAGAAAAAGTGTTCAGACGATGAATCCGTTATCGGAAGAAAATATAAATTAAGTGTTCTTTAACCTAAAAATATATTAATTCAGAAGGAACATATTCCTCCAATTGAATCTAATAAAAGAAGCGGACATTCACTGATTCAACATCAATTAAATCATATCAATAAAACAATTTTGGGGACTTTGTTTCTAATATAGAAACCATAAAATGTGAAATTAACTCTAAATTTTTATTAAAAAATAATTGGTTCATTCAATAAGACATCATTACTCTTGAATAGGTAATCCTTTTCTTCGAGTGGATATAAACAACCCAGAAAATGCAGCATTTTTTCTCAAACTAAATTTATCATTGACTCTTTGTCTGCATACGCTTTTCACTTATCAGAAACGCCAATTGTTTATTTCTGAAGCTATAATTCTATTCAAATAAGATCAGCCAGAAACACTAATTCCAAGAAATAAATTTTGGTCGGCATTTAATTAGGAATAAGAAAAAATGTATATCATTAAAGGGGAACTCAATTCTTCATTTTCCGATTAGGACGTAGACAAGAATTTAGCGTTTGCCTCTGAAAACTCGATTCAAAGTCTTCAAGAGGGGGAACTTTTCTCCACAGTTCCCATTGAAATCATCTTCATCAATACGGACCCCAAATACACCACCAAGATTCATTTTCTTAGCATACTCAGCCTTGACCCTGATGGATCTAAAAACAAGTGTTGAAAGTCAATTTTCTTATCTTTATTAAAATAGAAACCTGAAAATAATTTCTTTCGAATACTTACTCAGCATCATCATAGGAAATCATTTGGTCCCTTTTGTAGATATAGGGACCTTGCTGTTCTTTATCGTATATACGCTTCCATTCTGGATTCTTTATCAATTTACACATTTCGTTATAGGTTGGTTGTGAGGAAACAAGTTTTGATGAATTAGAGTAAAGTGCGCCTGTACCAAATTGTTTCGGATTCGCTAGAGTGTAAGATATGCCGTGAAAAGGAATTCCTAACATTAACTTCCTTGGTGGAGATCCTTTCGAAATCCACTTTCTTACAACAGAATCCTGAGAACAGAATAAATCAATAAATCATAAAGTAGGTTCAAATTGAATATATTTCCACATTTGAAATTTGACAGAAAATCTATTTATTTCATTAGGGAAACTTTTGAATTATAAGCTTCCAAGAGGTAATAACAGGTACAGAAATGTGTTAAAAATAGGTTCGTTCTCCATTTATAACCTTTGATTTATGTACACTGGAATCCTCGTTCATGCAATGTTTTAAGCATGGCCATAAATGGCATTGTCATAAACCGGGTTTCTGGACAACGCTTATATTCAGGGTATCATAGGATGGATCGTTTTCAAGCAAGAAGACTTATTAACGACTTACCATTTTTTGCGTGAATTTGTAGATAGCTCTTTAATTCTATTGGACCTTCCAAATCGAAGTGTTTATTATATTGCAAACTAGGAGCCCTTAGTAAAAAAACAGATTCTAAATATAAAATAAGGAGTATCCTTTTAAGTGGAATCCGAAATATTGCAACTCTAGTTTCAGATCATTAATTTTGGAATTTGCTAAAAAACAACACATGCGAACTTTGCTTCCTTTGTCACATAGCTGACGGAGAACCAAAATAATTTTAAAATTTTTGCCCTACACAAAAGTACTTACCACGTTCAATTTCCGGTCCTTAGCACTTTCCTTTGATGAAGCATACATTGGAGCATTATGACTAACTTTCATATTTATATTTATATCCGTATGGAAATCGTATGTCATCAAATTGACGAAGTCCGCATACTTGGGTATTTCTTTGAAATCATAAACCTTATCAGTCTCTCTACTACCATCATCAGCTACAAATAGAATGAAACCTTCTTTATCGAATTTTTCTCTGAGTGCCTTAAGGAGTAAAACGAAATTCTCCTTATCAGAAGCGATAAGTTTAACCCTTGGATCTGAATTCAACAGCTGCAGTTCAACACCGTTTACTTTGTATTTTCTCAGGAAGTCGACAATATTATTAACAAGTTTTTCCCGCAATTTTGGATCAGTCAACACTCTGTAACGTTAAATCGAAAAATTATAACGATCATATTTCGAGACCAGGATGGAATCTTGGATAGAAATTTAGAGCTCACTTATTATTTCCAGTTCCAGCAGCTTCCTCGTCATCTGTTGACGTTTCCCTCATAGAAATTATGGTTTTCAAGTGTCTATTTTTTTTTCGGAATTCGACCAGCCCTTTTGATTTATAAATATCCATATCTGTATATTCATAATCATTGCTTATAGAAGCATCTTTACTAAGTTCAACCAAACCGGAAAATAAGTAGGTGCAAAGAGACGCATCGATGTTCTCTAGGGTTAGGTATTTGGGTGCTTTCTCATCTCCTGATCCCAGATAGTAACAACCAACAACTTCTGGAAATCATTAATATTGAGATTCAATCTTAAAAATATCAGCATTTCTTATGTGTATTTCAATTTCTAATCTTGAATCGCCTTGCAAAAGGATACATATTTGTATTACTTACTCTCGGATACATTCTGGGTTACTGGCAGCTTACTGCCTTCAGAATAAGCTGAGCATATTCCCAGAAAAAGTACTAATCTATACATCTGTAAAAAATGTAATCATTATATTAGAATCGATAAGATGCTTTTTTGTGTCTTAACATTATTTTCCCTTAGTCTGTATCATTTTATTCTTCAGGCACGATTCCTTTCGCGCATCTACATATTATACAATATACATTAACGCAAGGAATAGATGAGTAAAATTAGGTGACATTCACCAACAAAATCAGAATTTGAGGCCTAGTTAATACAGTATTTTAAATTTTTGGCTTCTCAAAACTCCAATGGCTCATACGAAATTTTATGCATGATCGTCGGAAAGAGAAATGGAAATAATTTTGATTGGTCCAAATCTTCGAATCCCCTCCTCTTTCGTTCATTATTTCATCGACATAACTGCTCTTTTAAGGTATAAAAAAAATTGAGAGGAGAAAAGTAATGAAAAATTTGATATATTTAGTTACTTGAAGGTGATTCTATCCCATCATATCTTCCCTTACCATAATTTTTCTTCCCTTCTCAACCACACATCCCACTCTTTCCCATATTTGCCCTACTCTGAACCATCAACCTACTCTTCGCCCACTCTTAGTTCTTCCCCTTCTATTCTCCTCACACCACTACCCTACACTCCTCCTTCTCTTCCACTCCTACCATCACTACTTTTAGCCAAAAAATCTGCTCCTCTTTCCTTCTTTGATACGACCGACAAACTTCCGAACGAAAAAAGTGTGGAAAAATCTTATCCAGTTTTGTTAACAACATTCCACAGCTATTCCGTTCGACTCTAACAAACTGTTGCATAATTAGTCCTATTTGGAAAGTAACACCTAAAAAATTATCTGTTTAGGAAATCGCCAATTCTGAATATCAGCTATATTATACATTTTTCGGAGCTATATATAATAATGACAGGAAGTTCTTCTAATCACTATATCGAAGCTCGAACTTAAGATAATTATCATCGAAAATAGAGAATAATTAAGGATGATTAGTTAAAATCTTGAAATTAATCTTAGCCGGAGATAATATTCAGCAGTACTGTTCGAGACAAGTCGTAGAGCAAATAAATTATTCAAAAGTTTGATCGATTGAAGTCTTGCGTTACGTCCCTTGGCCTGTCCTGAGGACTCTTCAGGACAGTTCGGACAACGCAAAGAATTTACCTAATTTAAAATTCACGCCCGTCGTCAAATTTTCCCTGGTCGCGGCATCCCTTCTCAAAGCCGTTTTAGGCGTGGCTACCTCGAGTCCCTCCACGCTGCTTTTCCTTGAGAGCATACTTTGGCCTTACCGCGCATTATTTGAATCTTATCCTCAAACTAGAAAAAACTTCTGAACTATCATTTGTATTATATATGACTTGCGCTGAACAAATAAATCTATTTTCCTGGTTAAAGCTGTCCGGAACAAGTACAAAATCTTAACAAAATAAATAAGTTGAGCTAGGAATATTATACAAGTCCAAAAAATAATTCAAACATATCGAATTCGATTGGTGAAGTAATATGAACACGATGTAGAATAAATAGACTTACCTTTTATTTTTCAAAGCTTGAAGAATCGCAGAAAAATACAATGCTCTCTTTAAGCGTGCAGGTCTTTTATACTTTCGGTTACATACACGACAACGCTACACTAAGGACATCATCATGAATGCTGAATTTGTCAAATCTTCCGTCAATATTGCCGTAGTTGGGCAATAAAACTAGGCCTAAATGGAAAATATGTCATGATATTGTTTCTTACATTCTTATGTCAAAGACAAATTGTATTTATTTTGTGGATTTACACATTTTTACGTCGTACAAGTATCAAGGAAAAATCTTCTAGGTTGATGATAAGAGAAATGGGGAGCCAAGTGTCACAAAATGATGGATGACCTTACAAAAAATGAGGAAACAGTCTTGAAAGAGGGAGGAAAAATGTGTAAATTATTGCGTTTTTAGAAAATGATCCTATGACCAATAAGAAAACTTTCTTATGCAGCATCCCTCTTCAAAAATATGAGACTACTGATCAAGACAAAAAGAAAATCCTTAGAAATGTTCATAAGATAGTTTCATCAGAATCCTGATTTCGTTTTCCTTCATTACAGAAATATTGCAAAATAGGTAAAAAAACTTGATTCACGATCAGTAATCGCAGGGTAAACATAATAACCGTGGATCATAAATATATTTAAAGCCCACTTTTCTTATCTTGGATATCTGAAACGACCTTATAAGACTTTTTCATTATTTATATTCGATGTCACTTTCCAAAAAGACGTCTGATTTGTACACAAACATTATCCTGTAATGCCAAGAACAGTTTATTTACGGATCACTTAACAATTTCAATACGTGTGTCGTTCGGCTGACTTTCTAATTTTTTAAAATTCAAAGTGAATATTTTACCCAAGCCTTTTTGGGCACAATTTTATCTGCATAAAAAACAATTACCAAAAAAATAGTTTGTTAGAGATGCAAAAAATTCTCGATTTTTTTACTAAAATTTGTATATGAGTATAATATTTGTATTTGTGGACTCGATTATAAGTCTCTACAAGTGAGAACTTGTGTCCTTCACATTCTCCACCGTAATCATCTTGATTTACGCCTACTATCGCGGCACGCCTCATTTCATTTTCATAGCAGATTCAGCCTTCTTCTTGATGAGTATGAAAAAAGTTGAAAATGAATAATCTCATCAATATCGAAATACATACTAGAGGAAAAAGTTCATCAGCAACACTATCTCTATATGGGACGTTCTTTTACAAATCGTACGGATTTGACGAAATAATAGACGAGGGTGTGAAGGGGTCAGGATATTAATAAAACTCGAGCGAATAAAGGTGAAATGCTATTTATTTGAAAGAACGTGTCAACCCTAAAGGTGTTGGACAAAGACTGCCCTCTCAGGGCTCTCGGGTCCCTTTTCATTACAATCGTTTACGTACAGCGCTCTCTTTACTTAAATTCTACTACTACAATTCGGCCATCCTGGCTAAATCCGTCTCGGATTTTCGAGACCACGGAAACCTTAATAATCATGAAAGCTGATTCTTAAGTCTTTTACAATCATAACGGCGATACAGAGTATTCCTAATCATCGTCTTTAATCCAAAGGCGCATATTCTTCGCTTCCCAAATTCCTTTATAGGGTTTCTGAGTATTTTGGTAACCTTATATATCAGCTACTAGGTACCTGTTGAATCGCAGTTTTTTCTTAACTTCATACGGTCCCTTGAATTTCGGGATTATCTTTTTCGAGGCTCCAGGCGTGCTATCGAAATTACGAAGCATCACAAGATCGCCGTCGGAGTATTCGAATGCTTCTTTTCGCTTCTTATCGCAATAGCTCTTATTATATTCCTGAGCTTTTAGATTATTTTGTTTCGCAGTTTCTCTTAGTTTCTCTAGATCTTGAGGCTTTCCCTGAATGTAATTTTCGAGGAATCCCCTAATATCGTCGACTGATTCCCCGCGCTGGTCGACTCCGAATAGCAAGCGACTTGGTGTTGACTTTGTGGAACGGTTAATCGTGTTGTTTAGGGAAAACCCTACACTCTTCAACGTTTTGAACCACTGCACACCTGACTTATCATCGGTTAACTTGGCTAGCATATGAGCCATTACTCTATTAATCCGCTCAACCTGGCCATTGGCCTGAGGGGAGCCTGTCGCAATTAATACGTGCTTAATATGATTCTCAAAAAGGAAATCGACAAATTCGGTAGAAGTGAAGGCGCTGCCTCGATCAGAGACTAGGGTATTTGGTCTACTATAACTCTGGAAATACTGGTTAAGGCATCCGATTGCCTCGTGGCTCGAAGTAGTTTTCGTGGCATACAATTTCACGAACTTTGTGAACGCATCGACAATGAGAAATACGTGTCTCTTAGCCATTTTCGCATTTACATTATCAACGGGACCAAAATGGTCAATGTGCACGCAAGCAAAGGGTACATCACCCTTAGGAACAATATGTAGGTAGCCTTCGACTCTTCCGGTAGTGGGAGAAAAGGAGATACATTTTAGGCAATTTCGTATATGCTTTTCTACCTTCTCATTCAGGTTCGGAAACCAATACGTCCTACCAATAGTCTCTTTAGTTTTAGCAAGGCCCGAATTGCCCATTTGATCGTGGTATTTAAACAAAACGTGTTTTTCCATGCTCGATGGAACATAAAAGAGTAGTTCGTTTCCTTTTTTCTTGTAAACTACGCCATTTCGCATTTCGAAGGAATCGAGTTGTCGCTCTTCCAAGGTTTTGCGAAGATCGATTATTTTCACGTCTTGGGTCTGACACACCGAAAGGTTCTACTCGAACGGGTTATCTTCGACTATTAAAACATTGAACGCTCGGCCCAATGCGTCCACATGCTGCATTCGCGTCCCTGGACGATGCTCAAATTCATAATCATAACTCTGTAGCTCTAAAACCCACCTCTCTATTCTAGGATTTATACCCTTTTTATCCATGGCTAGTTTAAGGGAATTGCAATCGGTCACAATCTTGAACCTGATTCCGTGGAGGTAAACTCAAGATCTTCTGAGAGAATATACAATGGAAAGCGTTTCAAGTTCAAAACTGTGGTTAGTGTAGGTTAGTTTTAATTCCGCTGTCGTCTCTGGCCTTTCTGGCTTTTCGCGTTCCAAATCTTCCGATTTAAACTCTTTGAGGAGTTTCATTCGGGTTTCAAATAAAATTTCGGGATTAATATTTAATTCAGGCATTTTGTTTTCTTCGATGAGGAAAACGTCAATATTATTCAGTTTATCGACCATCGCTCCAAAATGTGTAGGATCTACTTTTGTCAAACCTAGACCGAATTTACTCAAAACATCTCGCCCTAAGACCAGAGATGACATCATTGTATCGTTTGGCACGACAAGAAGTTTTACATCATTGCGAGTCTCACCATCTAGCATAACACTCGCGTTTATTTGACCTAGAACCGTTAAA
>WSXT02172012.1:0-22715 GCA_011762715.2 Neuroterus valhalla | reverse complement strand
CCGTTGAAAATTCAATATGTGAAATTTCAGACGATTCTAATACTTTCTCAATCATAAATGATGAGAATGTAATAATTTTTTGTAATGATCAAGGCATCCTCAAAAAGAGACACCAACTAGCATTATACCTTTACAAGAATAACATTTCTATCATTTTACTCAGCGAAACCTTACTGCGTGAATACCTCTGGGTTAATCTAGTTCGCGGCTACAAATTATACAAGGAAAACACTAATAGATGCACTGCGGTTTTGATTTAAAAAAATATTCACCACCACGAATTGATAACTCCTGAACTTGAAGCCCTAGGAGCTACAGCTATCCAGATAAAAATTCACGGGAAACCATATGATATCGTCTCGCTCTAATACACTCCGTCGCGCAAATTTACCGCAAGGGTAGTCGTCGATGAACGATGCAATAAATAGGATTGTACGAGAAACTGTTACACTCAAGCAAAAATCACGACGACAGATTTTCCTCTAGGGTCACCATATGACTGATTGCTGGAGGAGCTACATTTGATGTTGAAAATCGCCAGATATAACAAACTTCTGGAATGAATATCGCCAAAAAGGCGACATTTGAGAATTATAGCTGCTAACATGTAGTTATTCCAATAATTTAATATTTAAGTAGAAAGTTACGTATCCTAGACACTATCAGGGCACTTTTTACTAACAAGGGGAACTCGTGTAATGCCATGTGAAATTATAAAAAAATCTGAGTGCTTAGGGATTCCACTTGTCATCGATCTGAGAGCGTCTGGAATACGAGACCTAAGTGGCCTCGTGGTAACGCACCGGCTTTGCAATCTGACAGTCGCGGTTTCGGTATTGATTGAATTGATCAATACTATAAATCACTATGTTTACCAATGCTCATATTTATATTTTTTGAAATATATGTAGACTTGATGTAATAAGAGCGCAAATTCCCGCTATACAATACATTTTGGTTATGTTGAAAGATTTGTGCTTTCAATATTTTCCTAATAAATACGACCCTTCTGATTGTACTCTGAACGAGTAAGATAAGACTTTTTGAATACGTGTTTGGAAATATTGTTCAATTTTATATTAGTTCTCATGTTATTTCTTTTATTCCCATATTACTGTACCTTGATAAATTTTATTTTTTCCGCTGAAAACTATTTTTTTATTTTCCTTTTTTTTTTCAGACACTTCATGGTTTTGTGTCATTTTTTCCAGCATTTCCAACATGTATTATATAACGGTGAATTTGCGTTCTTCTTACGTCAAGTCTACATATCGAGGCGTCCTAACGATAAGATACCAACGCACACGATCGACTAGGTGATCCTTAAACAAAAATATAAGCAATAGAAAGCTAACTGAGGAGTTGGCGCTACAAAGTTCTTGCTCTTAGGATCGAGCAAAATGAAACTAGAAGTTGTCCAAAACTAGAAGATGCTCAAAGATGCTCGCTCGTCCCATCAAAGCATGAAAGTGCTATCTCGGGCGAGCAAAGCATGAAGGTGCGAGCCAGCTCTCGCGTTTAGGTTATGAGATTCTTATGCATGCGCGCGGTCAGAAAAGTTCTTGGGTTCAGAGATTCATTAAAGCTTGAAGGCAATACTTATATTTTAAAAAGTATTCAAATACTTTGGTATATTCTTAAATACTTTCCTTTATAAGTGGGGAAAAAATATAATAGAAAGCTACACAAAATAAAACATTTATAATATATCATTAGAAAAGGGAATATACGCAGCTCGCTGGAAGGAAGCCAGAGTCTGTCCGGTCTTTAAAAGTGCTAACAAATCAGTAATAACGAACTTCAGACCTGTCTCTATTGTAAACAACTTTTCTAAGGCTTTTGAGGCATTGTCGCTAATGAAATCTCTTCGTCTATGTTACGATATGTTCTTTAATCACAACACGGATTCCTAACAGGTAGATCAACCATCACGAATCTGACGGTCTTGTCACAATTCATTGCCGTAGCGCTAAGCGAAGGTACACAAGTTGATGTTTACTCAGATATTTTGAAGTGCTTCGACAAACTGAACCATACAAAAGTAATCGAAGAGCTCCAGAAGTTTGATATCCTTGGTATGCAGGTTGTAGCTCTGACCCATTCATACCATCGTCGGGCTGACCTCAGGGCTCCAATTTGGGACCCATGCTATTTACAGCTTTATTTAATGGTGTCAGGGCTACACGAGCAAAAAAAGTTGTTATATGGCGATAATACAAAGGTTCTCTACAAAGTAAAGAGCATTAGGGGTTGCCTGATTCTCCAGGTGGAGCTTCTGGAGTTTATCAATTGGTGTGCTGGAATGGGTTTACGTATGAATATGGATAAATGTTAAATTATAAATTTTCATAGTGTTAATAAATGCATTGGAAAAGGTACAAAAGCGGTTCTTTAAATTGTAAGCCTTCAGAGAATATGGCAGTTATCCTGAGCGTGATAGCGATTATAATAAATCATATAAAAGATTAAATGCCTACGAAATTCAGGATAGACATTTGATTTTATAATCAACGTTCATCTTCGAAGTAATAAGAGGACTAATCGACTGCCCACAGATTTTAGCTTACCTATACTTTAAAATTCCTCGTATGAATGCTAGGTCTGTTGAACTACTCTATCTTGCTCCGGCAAATAATTTAATACTACGAAACTCACCGCTGTCCAGATTATCTAAGGAATTGAATATGTTCTACGAAGCCGCCATTTTAGATGAGGACTTGTTCGAGGTGTCTTTATACACCTTTAGAAAGAAAATTAAAATCTATATATTGAACAAGCGATCAATGGGATTAGGCAACTAGAATAAATCGCAAATTATTATACATTCACTGTATCAAATAACCCTTTATTTGGTACTTGCACTGTTGGGTAATCGCTTATTAATAGGATAAAAAATTAAATCAAATCGAGACTGACATAGAAGATTGATAGAGAAAAGTTATTGACCCGAAAAAATATCTGTAAATTTGTTATAATTTTTCCCATTGGACGCGAAGTTCTTGTTTCAATCGTAAAAAATAAACTTAAAAATTAGAAAATTGAATTTCTAGAAAAACTACACAACATGTGAAAAAAATTAGGCACTACCGCTTTGAACAAACTTTGATCGAGTGCGCAGCACGAGACACGCGTAGCGAATGAATGTATTCGTTAAAGCCGAAGAAGCTTTAACAAAACAGAATTTACACTTATCAAATTGAAGTAGTCGACATTTCGCTTTTGAGTTTCACAACCTTTATATACAACTGTAGGAAGGTACAAAGGCCGAGCGCTTAGCGCGAGGTGAGATTACCATCGTCCTCTTGAAAATCAAATTTATATTTAAGTTCTGTGTATATGATTTTTGGAGATAAAAATTCCTTTCAACTAATGAGATCCAAGAGGGATATTTTTTAAGGATTTCGCTTTTTTCACGACGTGTTTGTTCCAGCTTTGTAGATCGTCGAGCTTCTTAAAATCACAGATCGTATAAAAATTTCAATTGTATTCTGATGATTAAAAATGTATATTTTATTATGTTGATGAAAAATTATTAAAGTGTTCAGATTGAATATGCAACAAAATAACTACCTCAAAGAGGCTCGAATCCATACACTGACAAAAAATATATAAAACAGCACTTCAAAGATTTTTATTTAAATATTATGAAATTAAAAAAAATACGGGACACTATACGTTACATTTCATTTCGCCTACTATTAAATTTTTTCCCCTTATAAAAAAAAGTATCTATTAATATACAAAAGTATCTTAAAACTCTTTGAATATAATTTATCTAAAACAGACAGGCATCTTCCAGTTCTGGTCAACTTCTAGCTTCATCTTGCTCGATTCCGCAAGCAGGACTTTCTAGCGCTTACTTCTCAGATAGTTATTTATTGTTCATATTTTTGGTTGAGTACCGCCAACTCATGTCGCGTGCGGTGGCATTATACCGTTAGGACGCCTCTATATATTTCAAAAAATATAAATATAAGCATTGGTCAACATAGTGATTTTCGGTATTGAAAAATTCAATCAATAAATACAAAGCAAATTGAAAATTTTAAGAATTGCTTCCTTGAGGAACCGAAACCGCGACTGCCAGATCGCAAAGCCAGTGCGTTACCGCGAGGCCACTTAGGTCTCGTATTCCAGACGGTCTTAGATCGATGACTAGTCGAATCCCCGAGCACTAAGATTTTTGTAATAAATTTACACCTCAACGGAGGCCCACTGGGGAAAACGGCTGTAAGAGTTTTTATATATGTATGTGAACTACAAAATCAGCCCGTTCTCAAAAGGTATCTCACGTGACATTACACGAGTTCTCCTTGTAAGAATCCATTTGATTTCATTGTTGCAATAGTGAACCTCCGAAGTTTGATTATTCCGAGAACGTTGAGAATAAGAACAAATTCCGATTTGAGGCCACTCGAATAGGAGCATCTGAATTTATTAAGCGTTTGGAAATGAAAGATTTTAACTTCGCTTAGGACTATATAAGTTTCAAATATCAAGAACATAGATTCACAATCTATCACTTAGAAATTGTCGAATTCGGGGAGTGTTTATTTTCAATTTTAATGAAGAACATTCGAATTTTTTGCTTAGTTGAAAGTGTATGTTTCATGCGAGGATTCTTCCACTTTATACAAAAGAAAACTATACTTCCAGAAATCATTTGAAGTTTATGTGAAATTCATTCCATATTCAATACTGCAATGCATCTAAATATTTGTCAGGAAGGAACATAAGGAGATTTATCTAATGTATTCGATACTGTCGGGCTTTCCCGGAATAGATCGTGCAGTCGGGAAATGGAATTAACGGCGCAATTTAGATTTCTGCGCCTCTGTAGGCCATAAAGTGTACTGCACTATTTTATTTGACAGATCGACAGATAGAGGTTGGAAACCTCGTAACATAATGAAATAAATCAAAAAGTGAATATATTCATCATTTTGACAGTATTTTCAAACGTTTCACATTCGATTGAAAAAACCTATATATAATCCGTCTTAATAAACTACATCTGTTAGCGAAGTTACCTCAAAACAACAAAACTTTAGGTTACGTGGTTGTCATGTGCGACTGGCAAAACAAAAGTTCTTTATAGTTTTTCCTGAAGAGGCTCAAAAAACCAGAATTGCATCGTTTATTCTGCTCTCCGACTGCACGATCTATTCTGGGAAAATACGATCGATCCACTTCGTGATTCCTATAGGTGATATGTCTTCTTATGTTCCTTCGTGATATTTGTGTATCTCGATAACCTATTATCTGAAAGTAAGAAGAAGTTTATAATTCCATTTTAGAATTTCAAAAACTTTTCAAACTCTTGAAAATTTTTATAAGTGCTTTGAAGCTTCGAGTATGTAGTTACATTATACGTTTTTCTATGTGTAGCACGAATTCAGCTACAACGTAAGAGAGTATATAAATTGCATAATCAGTTCTGACAAGTTTATTTGCTACATTTTCTCCTTGAATCTTACTCGGATAAAATGTAAACAGTAAAGAAGGATACCCTTGACGCCCATGATTCATGAAATAACAACTAAACGAAACTAAACGATCTTAGATAATATATAATACAATGAAGAACTGGAATAATCATCGCTACCATTGTTAACGAAATTCTTCAGCCACACATTAATCAGCGTTTCCTCTTATAAAAAACATGTGGATTGTTCATACTCTCGTCCTATCGCTGGCTGTGATCCTCGATACCATTGGTAAATACAATGATAAAATATATCTACATTTTAGGTTCTTCTTCCAAGTTTTCTGCAAATAGGAAATTTATCAAAGATAATCGCATTCTATACCTATTGTTTCTCTCAAACCTGAAGTAACTAACTCACTTACAAGCTTAGTAAGAGCACTGGGAAAACTTTCTCTCGAGTTTTGCACAGAACATGAGATAAATAGAATCAAGGGACATCTGCGTTTCTCTTTATGTTCAATTTCAAGCAAATACCGTATAATAGTCTTCAATGCAAGAATAGTAAAGGCCGAATATGAACCGTGAACGCATACACCTAGTGTGAAAGGTTTGGATAAGGTAAATATTTTTTTTTTTTAAGATGTTCGACTTAAGAAAACGAACATGAGAGCGCGAGTCTGGCTGGGCCTTCGGAGGCTAGTTAGCGGTGGCAGGTGCTGCAAGGTGCAAAGTTTTGTAAATGAGTATACTGATAAGGTAAATTGATGAGATTTTATGTACACGTAGGATCTAACGATTTTTTGTAGCGGGCAATTTTTCAGAAAATACTGATGAGGTCAATTCTTGAAACCAATTTCCTTGCATCGCATATGGAGCCTTGTTCGCAAAACTCCTCCACGAACTCCATTACCTACTCATTAATTTTTCATTCGCAGTCTATTCTGCTTGTTTTTCTGTTCCTTCTTACTCGGTAACTCTCTCAAAAGTTATTGACACAATCCGACTATTCCTCTTTCGCTCTACCCGTCTGTACGCTGTCATCCATCTTACCTGAATACACTTGTTTGGGTACTTTTCTTCATTCATTTTCTTAACATGACCAAACCCTCTCAGCAAATGTCTTTTACTCTTCTCAACAAATGTTGTTTCTACACGAAATTCTTTGAGAACAAAAAATAAGATTTATATTTATAAGATTTAAATTGCTTCAATGCGTGTCAATGCGAAAGCCAGCCTGCCTGATCAGAGCGCTATCTGTTGAATAAGTCTTATTTGCTATTCCCATTCCGTATTCTGAAAGAACAAGAATGTAGAAACGATGCATGGAGCTAGTATCTGGGGATGAGTTCTACTTATGGATTTATGAATCAAAGAGACGGAGCACAAAGTCCCACTCCAAGCCCAGCGCGTTGACTTGATATATCAAGTTAAAGTTGAAAGAGATTATCCCTTTTAAATATGTTGCTCCTAGTTTGTTCGAGTGGTACATTAGTTTTATTTCTTAGGTCAATTGGTGCTACGACGAACATATCGACAAAACACCATGCGCGTTTCAAGGAGTGGGGAGAGAATGTCAGGCCCTGTAGGTTTATGTCCCATCCCTTTCATTTTGGCGATAATGGTTTTGCTATACCCGAATTTCCCTACTGTAAACATCCACCAATGCCGTGAAACATGCATCACAATACTGCAACTAGAACAAGGGATTCATGATATACGAACTATTATTGCACACAAAAACCTAGGGTATCAGAACGCTGCAAATATTTTGCAAATACAGTATATAGCAAATGACAACTAACCATTGTGCAACTTTGATACAGTTTTCTAGTTGTGAATTTCGTGTCTGACTTACCACTATAAAAGATATTTAATCTTATGTTTCTTGTTGCAGAGCTTAGTTCACAGTTCGAGTGTTTACCCAATGGTGCCCCTATTCCTTATGGTGTTCCTCGTTCCAGAACTCAGTATATTTCTGAAAGACACCATTCTCCGGAAAAGGATCTTCCTCCTTCCGAGACTCCATTCATTCGTACCAGGTCCAGATCTCCTCGAGCCCGACCCGGACCTCCTCTCATGAGGTCTTCCCGTTTAAGCATACTTGGATTTGACCTTAGACAAGTCAGATTTATTCGGCTTATACCCCACTCCAATTTGCAACAGCGATTCGAAATTCGATTATACACTTTCCCTGGCGATAAACCAATCCGATTGCGCGGAAAGAAACCTGATACGTTTGAGTGTATGCCAGCCAAAGAACGGAGAGTATTAACAACATCTACTAATGACGTCGTTGCATTATTTGAAAGAACTACATTTCTTCGTGGAATATATAATCTCAGTGGAAAGCGGGTAGGCATTAACATTGCAAGCGGCGCGGTTTTCGAATTAGACGATAGATTAATTGATGAAACTCCAATAGGCTGTCGAAATAAAATCAAAGATCATTTCGATGTAAAACTTTTACGCGATTTGTAAATCCTAATTAACCACAACAATAATTTTTATGAAAACACTCAAACCCTCAATATAATAGTTTTGGTTGTTCGTCACGCTCGGCCTTATAAGTTTTCTATAGAAAACTTATAAGATCCGTGCAAGGCAACCTTTTTTGTGCCCTCAAAATAATTGAGGCCCTTTCCAGGTACGTATTTATTCTATATCAAATACCTCAATTTTTTTTGTTTAAAACAGAAGTTAAATTTATGTAAAAATATGTATATTGGATTCAAACAGTTGTACTCTATTAAAATGCAATTTATCACATACAATAAGCTATTTCAAACATTTTTATTACTGCCTGTGATTTTCCATACTAATTATTATTATTAACTATTAATACTATATACCATTACAATATTTCCTGTGGGATAAACCGATTAACTATAGAGCTAGGGATAGTATTACATTGTTCTCCGTAACGGATAGCAACACCAAGAGAGTATCCCAGAATACCGTGTAAATATCCCAGCCATGTGAAGATTTCCATATGTCCAGCAAATATTTCTAGAATATCAACAAGATACCTGGGGCATGCAATATATTATCGGTTACTCCCACGGAGATATCCATAATTATAAATCAGTTATAACAATGGTAGCATAGAATACTTGAGGTGCCGGATCGAATAAGGGCACATAAAATTAATTTGCCGAAAAACTGGCTTTTTTGAGAAAATCAATTTTGATTCGTTTTTCACTTCAACTCGTGCACAGCCAGTCAGTTTTTAGAACTTTTTAATAAAATTTCCAGGGAATATAGTTTGAAATGTTCTTCGACTAACAGAGTTAATAGAGTTCAAAAATTCATTATAGAAAAAATTTTGTTGATCTTTTTCTGATGCACGGCGCGCATCGGACTCCTCTTACTTCGAGCGTTTCGCTTATCGAGCGAATTTTGAGCAACTAAAAACTTCCAGCGAAAAAGTTGTTGGTAACAGTATAAAGAAGTTTTTTGAAAAATTTTAGCCCAATCGAATTGATATTCAGGAAATTGTTAATGTCCCAAGTCGCTAGCGGCTAGGCGGCTCGCGCGCGGACTGTAGCAAGTCTCAGATCCGATTCATAACACAGAGTTCACCGGCGCCAAAAAAAAAACTAGTCAAGTAATCAAGTAATATTAATGTATTATGAATAAATAATGTTGCATAATGTGAAATAATTTATTCACCTCATATCTTTACAATAAAATTATTATACTTTTGAGACAAACTATACAAAAGTAAACAAAACATAAATATCTAATAAGATTCGCCGGATTCCTGATTCCGCGAATTTTTCAATGCTTTGAATTCGTGGAATTGAAAAAAGTTGAAGATCGAGGAAGTGCATTTGTTTTCCATTCATATTGTATTAGAGCGTCAGTATTTCTTTGATTTCACAAGAGAAAAGTTTGCTGGATTTCTAATAAAAGTATTGTGATATGATGTCAGAGCAAGAATATATACCTGTTTCAAATAAAGTTCAGAATGCAAAAGTTTTTGAGCCTGTTAAAATCTGCTGCAAACGTCTGAAGTGTTATGCAAGAATTGGAGTCCAAGTTTCATTCAAATTTTAGGCAATTAGCTGATTACGACAAGCAGAATATTTTGTTGAATACTTTAATGAAATGCGAGAATCCATTATCTGTAAATCTCAATGCTCAAAAACGGAGGTTGATAAAGTGGAATTTGGAATTTCGCCATGAGCGAAAAAATATTCCTGTTTGTCAACAGTTACTTTGCGAATTACTTGGTGTAGGAATTCAAAGATAGAGAGTTTTACAAAAGAAAATCTTGAAATAAAAAAATTTATGTGATACTAGGGGTAAAACACACTAAACGCAATATAAAATTAAATGCCAATATTGAAGACTTAATTCAAATACACTGCTACAGTTTGAGACATCGTGAATCTTCCTATGCTAAATATTTTAACCACAATTTGCCTTTTTCGTTTAAGCTTCCCCGAAGCGATGTTTGTAACGTATGCTACGAAAGTGAAAGAAAAGATGTTCAATCTCCGAATATTATTGAGCACAAGATAAGAGCGCAAGATGTTGCGCTACCAAAGATTCCCGTCAATGATCAGTTTTATAAAAGATTGTTATGGCTTTCCCTTTTCAATGTCCATGTACCCAATACTGATAAGAGCTACATGTTCCCATACCTCGAGGGGCTCGCGAAGAAGGGTGCGAACACAGTTTGTAGCTTTCTCCATTATACAGTAAAACAAGCATTTGATTTAGAGCGTCACTCGAAAATAACCCTTTTCTCGGATGCTGCCTCTGGACAAAACCGTAATTATACCATATTCACATTCCTAATTTTATCATCAATGGAACCTAATGCCGGAATTTTGCACCTTTTTCCTGTCCGCGGCCATTCATATTGTATATGCGATGGCAATTTCGGAATGTACGCTCGGAAAGATAAAAAAATGGAGCGAATCGAAACGTTTGATGATTATAGCAATCTGATTCTTAGCGCTCGTAATCCTCCTTTCACTATAATCAAATCTGCGACGGACATTTTACAAGACTTCGACAAATTATTGAGAGGTAACTTACAAAAACCCAAAGGAATGAAAATCAGCGAATCTAATGTCATTCAGTATCATCCGAACGGAAAAATCCATGTTTTCCAGAATTATAATAAACAAAATCCGTCTGTTTATGAAGTAAATCCAGCTATCAAACTCGAAACTCTTCCAAAGTTACCTTTCTTTAACGATTTTTTTTCATTAATTGAAACTAGACCTGGCGACAATGAGACTCAAAATATGACTTCTTCGGACGATGACAGTTGCTCTGAATAAAAAATACTTATTTTGCACTCTCCGTAAACAGAATGTATATATCAAAGCGAATAAGGATCTCATTAATAATAATAAGCTCAGAAAGCATGATATTCATAACAAAGACGTTTATGTAATTTTGTATTATTATTAACTGAGAAATGTAAAAAGCTTACAAATTAAAATATTTTCTTTTAACTTCCAATTGTAAGAATTATCAGAGGATATATGCTTTTGTTAGAATTGTCTCAAAAATTAAATCATTTTATTGTGGAGATTTGAAATGAATAAATTATTTTACATTATGCAACATTATATATTCATAATACTTTAATAGTACCCGATTGAATGTATAGTTTTTATTTCTGGCGCCGGTGAGCTCTGTGTTATGAATCGGATCTGAGACTTGCTACAGTCCGCGCGCGAGCCGTCTAACCGCTAGCGACTTGAGACATTAACAATTTCCTGAATATCAATTCGATTGGGCTAAGATTTCCCAGAAAAGTGCTCCATACGGTTACAACAGCTTTCATGCTGGAATTTTTTTTCTAAAAATTCGCTCGATGGACGAAACGCTTGAAGTAAGAGAAGTCCGATGTGCGCCGTGCATCAGAAAAAAATTACCAACAATTTTCCTATGATGAATTTTTGAACTCTATTTACTCTGTTAGTCGAAGAACATTTTAAAATGTATTCTCTGAAAATTATATTGAAAAATTCCGAAAACTGACTGGCTGAGCACAAGTTGAAGTGAAAAACGAATCAAAATTGATTTTTCCCAAAAGTCAGTTTTTTGGCTTTATTTGGAAAAGTAAAAAAGCTATAACTTTTTGCCTAAAGAAAAGAGATGCGCAATGGGATTCTACACCTAGATATAGCCTTCAAAAGCGTGAATTCGAAAATATTTCTGAAAGCTTCTAGGAATCTTTCCACTCCCGGCGGAATTATTTTATGTGCCCTTTTTCTAGCCGGCCGCTCACTTTTGTATGTGCCATTCGTTTATTCAGTTTAATGAAATAAATATAGATCGCAGAAAACCCATCGTGATCTCTTGGAAAAGATGAAAAACAACTTTGTTGTTGACCATGTATAAATGATTAAAGAGTTTGTACGGAATATCTTTTTCAAGACCAATACGAAGTTCAACTAGCACTAGGATATTGTGAGATATCCAATATATGTCCAAAGTTATTTTAAAGATATTTTCTGTACATACTTACCAGATATTGCAATAAGACGTACATTTCTATATCCTTCAGGTATCCGTACAGTTTTCTAGTATATTTCAGTACGTTTCATGAATATCCAAATCGCATTTTTATCTCTGGGATACGGAGATTCCTATCTAACCAAAAAATATCCCCAGCCTATCCACAGGTCAACTTGGGCATGAAATAAAATATTGGGTTAGTCCCATAAGGAAATTCCATGAAAGTAGATCGCTTACAATAATCGTAACATCAAATACTTCAGTATATGACTTTGGTTGATTCCAGTTATTAAAATGAATTTGGACCTCACAGAATATCGTGATAATATACCATCTTCGCCCTTTACTTCTACTGAAAATGTTGGCCGGTCTTCTGGTGGATCTGCCTTTAATTTTAATAAGGTATCTAGAAGAATATTACTTTCATCGTCATATCGATCGGCGTACAGTTTTGTTTATTCTGCTGTCTTTTAATGTACAAATTTTATCAGAAGATATTCCTTCAAACGAGCCGTGTTAAGCCTCAAAGAAGAACTGGGATATTTGCTTTTTCCCCTCACTGAATAAGATTCTCCTTGCACACACTACATTCTTCAATAATAAATCAAATCCAGTGCAGCTGATGTAGGCCGGTTGCCTTTTTTCTTTGAAAAAAAAATAAAACCCGCAGTCAGTTCCATACTTAGAAACTTCATAATTTGAGAAATTTTCCGCAAACAAGTTCTAAGATTTGAAGAAGATAATTAGGATCTTTTGGTTCGAGAAATAATACAGTTATTGCCTTTGTTTCATAGCATACCTTACCTCAAACCAATGAATCAGCAAAGTGAGTGGAGATATGAAAAGAAATTTTGGAATGACCATTCACCAGATTGCTTGAGCCATGAACCAAAAAGGACTCAACTAAAATTTTTTCCACTAGCCGCATTTTTTTGGTTTCTTAACTTGAAAAGGTTTTCTGGGATATCCTGATTCCAATTGCATGGGCCTCTCATCTGGAGCCTCAGCCGCATTTCTTTTGACAACTCTTGATTTCGAAGGTTTGTCGGATTTGGTTGGGGACGACAGGTCGGCGGGAAACTCAAAACGACCAAAGACTTTGATTCAAATAGATTGACCATCTTCTCAGCTTTTGCATCTTTAATTGGAAAATCATCAACCCATATTTCGAACATGTCAGTTATAACAAGTAGGATCTCTTTCCACGAGGTGACCTTAGGTAAGGTCCCATGAGGTCTACCACTTACGTTTCTCAAACGTGTCCAGATTGTCTAGGTCTCTTTTCTCCTTTCCCAGAGCAGGAACAGATTTGCAACAGGCACATGAGGTGCAAGAGCTTACGCAGTTCAAGCAGACGTCTTTTTTAACAATTGACTTCCACCTATCGGCCAGTTTGCAGAGACCAGCATCGGCGTGCTGAGCTCAATGGACATCGATGTGAATTTTGGCAGTCCAAACAGTGGCGAGGTGAGCATCTGAAGAACTTATTCGTAGGTTGAATTCAGGAGGAAGAAGATTATCATCATCGTCTAGAATCTACACTAGGCTATCTTTGATGAAAGACTAGCTCCTGGCAACTCTGTCCGAAAATAAGGACAGTGTTGCAGAGAAAAGTCGAATGCCCCCAACAGACATGCCCAACTTCCTTATTTTCTGATGGTATTTTCGAACTGGCTAAGCGAATTCAACAATTTTGAATTTGTCAGTAGGTTTGAGTGTTGAGAAAGCAAATACGTCTCAGATTTTTCAACATCCCAGATGGCAGCAAAAACAGTACTTCTCTGCTGATGCATAGCAAAGTTCTATAGAAAAGAATTTGGCACTTCCGTAGCTCATGATGGACCTAGCTCCATCATCTTTGACTCGGAAAAGAACTGTACCCATTCACCTTTTGACACTCAGAGGATTTCGGAGCGGTTTCATGAGATTCGTAAACGCCTCGTTAGCTTTCAGAGTCCAATCCCACACGCCAGCTTCCTTGTGAAGCAGCTTCTTAAGAGGAGCTTTGAATTCGGAATCTTCCTTGCAAAAAATGATTTTTCCAGGAAACTGGGTAATCCATCGATCTTTTACTCCTGCAACACAAGGCTCAAGTGTAAAATATTTCTTAATTTCGAGAAAAACGATAACGCCGTTAAGATAGGCGATGCAGGAGACGTTGAGTAGACCCTGCAGTACGATTTGTGTTATCAAGGTTTGAAGAGTGTTTTTCTCTGTCTTCAGACCATAAGGCAAGACCTGAAATCGGTAGGTGCTTCTGGAGCAGTGGAGGCTGTGTAATTCCTGGAATCAGGATCCAGAGGAACTTGCAAGTAGCTGTTCCTCAATTCCAATGCGGTGAAGCACACTGCGTTCCCTAAACCCTCAACTGCGTTTGGAATCAAAGGTAGAGCTTGAGTAACATCCTCGGTGATGGCATCCAAGTCCCTGAAGTCCATGCTCATCTGCATGAGATGACCTTCTTTGTACAAAGCCCGATAATTCTGCTGTTTTATTGACTCAAATTGAGCTTGATGCTCAAGAGGGAAATCCGTTATGATGTGGATCAGATCGAGATCACCTGCAGCACTGACTGAAGGTCCACTTATCACGTAGATAATCACGCGTTTGTTTTTGATGGAAACATGCAACGTGAAGGATGAATATATATCACTTCCTGTTCTTCGTTCCAGGATATTCCAAAGTTCATTGAGTCAGGGATGCCAAGAACATATCCGGGCCCAGGGGTAACCATACACGGCCCCCTCCACCGGGCCCCCCTCAACAATTGTAAAATTGGAATTTTGTGAAGAATTAAAAATGCGGGCCCGGGGGGAATCCCCCCATTCCCCCCTCCCTCTCTACGGCCCTGCATTGAGTCCCTCATTTTCTCACTGACCGGGAACGTTGATCTAAGTGGCTCACTTACGATCGTGAATTCGAGGTCAATATTGCCAAAAAATTTCATGACGATACCACATACAACAAGGTCAGCGTGACCTGTGCTATGCCAAAAATTGGCCTATGCTACAGCTTAAATTGTGAAAGAAAGAGTTACAATCCTCGCTATGATGGATAACCCAAATTGATTCTTGGTTTCTGGATTGTTCAAAAAAGGATTAAGGAGCATTTCCAACACCTCTTTCCCAAATGTGCAAACACGTTCAGGTCAAGTTCAGGCAGAAAATCGTTCAGTGATCGCATCCAAGAAGATAGGAACCCTTGTAGCACGGGAGCTGACGTACAAACTGGCTTGTGTTTGGCTCTAGGCTATATCCTAGATATTGAGAAGTAGGAGCATATCTACAAATTCTGAAAAAACAAACAATTTCCTTAAGGTCCTAACTCTCACAGTAATTTTATAGGCGTGATATTGGACAGACACCTGAATCACTCTTAGCAAGTTTTGCTAGCGAATTTCTGAAATACAAATAACATTCAAGAAATTATTAGTATACGGAAGACTGGAGGGTCAAGAAGAAAAATTGATGTAGGTAACAATAATATAGTATATTTTGTATTCACTTTTTTTGTACTTTCTTGTATCATTTTTAGAATGTAGGTTGCATACTTCGTGAATCACGCAATATATATTATCATTTTATATACTTTAAACAAGATTTATGTTATCTTCTTTCACAAAAAAAACTTGACTATCAATATTTAATACAAACTGCGACATTTCATTGTTTGTTATAGACCTCTAGAGCAGATCTCAATATTCACTAATATGTCATTGATAAATCTATTAAATAAATTGAAATCCACCGAAACTAATTAGGCTTAACAAATCAATCTTTTTTCAGAAATATGGAAATAAATTGACAGTGCACGAGAAAAAAAATTACTCTAGCATTGCGTGTGCAACCCTCTTGTTCAAAAGTATATAGCAATTTTTATTTTCAATTTGGAATTTATTGCTGAAATCATTTGAATATCGAAATAAAATTGGATCGACCTTGTGTGCAATCAGAATATTTAATTTACATTCAAAAAAATATTCAAGTTACTATTGAACCAAAACATTTCTTTGTATCCCGTTGTTGATTAGAGATACAGTTGAGATAACGTTTAATATTTATATTGCTTTCTGATAGTACGTCCTTAACAAGAACAGGATTTTTTCTTAGGTCTTGGAATTTCTTGCTCGTGACATCTCAAAACTCGTTGATGAGGAAGTAACGATCGATCGTTTGAAGATTCCATTCTTCGCATCACTCGATCTAATAGAATTTCTACAGCTCTTGCGACGTTTTGTCCAGTTGATGCACTCGTTTCTAAATAAACTAAACTGAAATACATGAAATTTTTATGGTTTTTTTTATATTATATCACAATTATTATGCAAATGAAGGTTGGTAAATTATCTTCACGGCAAGCGCGAGTGGTAATAAACATAACCGATGTCTTCGAAACACGATAACTCAATCGAAAATAGAGCCATACATTTTCTCTAACAATGGGAAAGCTTATGCAATTCTAAGTTGAAGTAGAAATATCACTAACTTTTTGAATAGGATACAACACGTATTTGGCGGAGCTGCAAAGGTTCCGTGGTGGAAAACGGCAAAATATTTGCGGCGCATCCTCAGGTGGCGGATAGAAGAATGCTCACTATAAATAGGTCAAGAAAAATCTCCCTGTTGACCAAACAGACTGGGTAAAGGATATACCGAGGAAAGACCTCGATTAGTTCCTATAGCGTCTTACTGGGAGTGCCTTAAACCACGTCTACCGCCCGCCAGAATGGCAAAGGGCTGATGTGTGCTTGCACTATCAAGGTGACAGACGCAGTACGGGTTCAGAAGCTAGCCCCTTCGGATGTTTTCCGTGGCCAGTTAAACGAAGCTTGGGCCCAGAGGACTGCGGCAGGGCGGCAGGAATTAGTTCTGAGGGTACACACGTTTTCCTTTCCCGTGGTTTCAGACAAAGAGCAAAATGAAGTGCCTGAACTGGCGCTGAATCTTATTAAATTACAAGCCCATATCAGAGTATGCGCACTCCGAAGACACCAGCGATATCGACTGAGAGGCCAGCTAGTAGCATTGCTGAAAAAGAGTTGGCCACTCCAATCGATAAGCGAAGAAGAGGCGATGAAATGCGTAGAAAGTGGAAATCAGTTTAGGTCAAATAACAATAAATACCAAGCAGAAAGCGGAATGAGATGCGACTCACAAGAAGAGGGAAGAAGAAAGTCCAAGATATGATGGTCCTACTACAGGTGAAGAGCAGGAAAGGAGCGACGCATACAGATATATGGAGGCGTGCTGAGTGATGATAGACGAGAGTTAAAATATGAGGATACAGGCCTGTATATCCACGCCATCCGTCAAACAAGGTGAACCGACATTTTGATGGAGCTTGGAAGGAACAAAAAGGATACGGAAGCTTTTGCGATTAACGTGAAAACATCTTTGGGAGAGCTGGAAACAGTCAGGAGCCTTCTATCCAGATTATGTATGGAATTGATGAACCTGGACAGCATCACGACCAAGAAAGATGTAAAAGAAGCTTAAAGATCTGACCTTGAGGGAAACACTGGAGCCTTTGGGTTACTATCTTCAAGGAAAGTGGATAAGGTTGAGTCATAGTTATCATTGACATTAAGGAGCAAGAGGCCGGGAAAATTCTAGAAGCTGGGCAAATGAAGTTGGCTGGATATATAGCATAATCCGGGATAGGATCCAAGTCGTTCGCTGTTTCAAGTGCTTTGGCTCCGGTCACCAATCATGCGACCGCTGAGGACCTGATTTCACTGCCATGTGCTACAAGTGTGGTGTAAGTGGTCACAAGGCTGCCATCTGCACGGGAGAGCTACATTGCGTCCCCTGCACAGAATGGAAAGGAGACACAGAGTCTTTTGACCATGCTCTTGACTCAGAGAAGAAATTTTCATTCCGTGAGACTCAAGATCGCAGGCCAAAGCCAATCCTTAGAAGAGATGATAAATGTTTTGCAAGCTGGTCTGAACAGGAGTAAAAGTATAAACAACCTCCTGACGCAACTCTCGTACGAAGTCACTCTTGTGAGGTCGGACTTGTGAGCTGCCATCTTATCCTGAAGGAACCCGTTAAGGAGATTTAGATAAAACTCACAAACATCAGGGAGATTCCCCGGGACATCAAAGAGGATGCTGTAATCGGAGGAGAGTTAAACGCGAAAGTTTCAGAGTAAGGTTTACCTTATTCATATTTCAGAAGTAAAAAATGTATAAAGATGGATGCAAGAAGAGGACTCATCGTGACAAACATGGGAGGAGGGGGCACTTTTCGGCGCCTTGGGCAACGCGAATCGTTACTGACATATCTCTGGTGACAAGAAACCTTGTCAGAAGGGTCTAAAAATAGAGGGTAATGGAGGAATACACAGGGAGTGACCATCTATATCTGAACTGCTAAAAGACCGTATACTTGGAGAGGCTTAGGGCACCCAATAGAAAACTGAAATTGAACATTGCTAAGATGGACAATCGTAAGATGACAACAGTTCTAATCGATGCACAGGAGTTAGTAACTGCGATGCCTGGGGAGGACCCAGGGAGGGTTGTTGAGAGCACAATGCAGCTGATACGCCAAGCTTGTGATGCATCTATGGCTGAAGCAACATTAGGAAATGCAGTATTCGAGGAAAGCCATGAAAAGCAAGACCTTGGGATGGAACAACATTAAGAAAGAAGCAGATCATAACCACTGAGGTTCAGGCTACAAGATTGTAACTTTCAAGCTTCGAAATCTCATCTCAGTGATACCTCGTGGTGCTGAAAATATGGCGGATATCGTTAACTTACGTTTTTCCACACACTCACTGCAGGAAGAAGGAGATAAGTCCGCACTGACACGAGAAATCCCGCTCTCCACAGAGAAGGAATTTGCAAAGGCCGCAAGAGACATGCAAAATACGGAGGCATTAGGCCCAGATGTTATCCCAGTAGAGGCAATAAAATCAGCTGTACATGCCCACAGATCCCACCATTTTTTCTTACTCTTTCCCAACGGCCTTAAAGTTTCTTTCTTCTTATAACAGTAAATCATCGAGAAGATTCGAGCAGTTGTTCCTAGTAAATTTCCAGTTTTTCTACATTTCTCATAAGCTATAGGGCAAGTTAAAGTTCAGGTAGTAAAGATTTATTCAGCGTAAATATAAATTGTCTTGAATTCTTCGAAAAGAAGAATCGTACTATTCTATATTTTTTCTTAAAATCATCCGTAATTATCAGTTTAAACTTTTACCGCATCGACTTTTCATATTAATTGACAGTTCGATAATCATTTTGGAACAGTTATAATTGTCTTATAAAGAAGTTATTGAGCATACACTGAATTCTTCTCATTTTTGTCACTTTGTAACGAATTTGATAATTCCTTAAGTACAAATTTCTTCTGTATACGTTCTCTATGACGTAGCAGATCATTTATTGTTGGTGCCGCTCGCGCTTGCTACGTGGATAGCTTCCAAACTTAGTTTAGATAATTAGTAAATTATTGATATCTCATTATTTAATTAATTAATTGATAAAATGTATTGTCTCGAGACTCTTACTCATATTTTTCCGCCAACTCTCGTCCTTTTGCTTCACTGATAACTCGTCTGTCTTCTAAATCGGATTTATTTCCACAAAGTATTACGTCTGGATTTTCACAGTATGCATGACTCTGTGCCGAAGAAGAAAAAAACCAATGAGTTAATGATTGATAACGTTACCACATAAATTAAATTTATTGTACTTGGCGTCTGTTCCTCATGATCAGAATGTAGTTCCCACTACTCAGTGCCGAATCACCACTAATTTAATTTTGTCCGTCTTCTTACTTGTGTCGATATGTTAAAAGGTAGTCAATGTCAAGTGGATTGAGAATGGCATAAAAGAATACGTGAGGTCTCTATGAGACACCTGGTTAGAACAAAGTTACTGAATCAAATATCTAGCGTATACTTTGAGTGGAATCGGACTTTTAATACTTCAAAGTCACCTATATGAGCTGCCAAAGCCTGCTGCCGACGCCAAGCAAGCAACCGAACAGCCATAGACAGGAGAACACTAGTCTCCCGCCAACATGCTAACAGCACAAACTATTTATCTTGTTCCAAAAACCAAAAAAAAGGTGTCACAACGCGGTCACCGTGTAGATGGATCAGTCAGTGATCCGAACTTCGGCATGGAGACATATTGCGCTTGCGCTGGGACGCATTAGAGAAATACGGTGCGACTTTTCATTGCCATGGTAACGGCTCTTCGCTGGGATCGCTGGGATTAGCAGTGTATTATTTAAGTGTGGAATCAATAGTAATCCTTTCAGTGCGTACAGTACGCGTCATGCGTCTATCTCAGCGGCCTATAGGCAGGGTAAAAATATTGATCCTGTTGGAAAAGCGTTTTCGTTGACAATCTCAAATAAGGCCTATCAGTAAGAGTTTTATAAATAACATATCAAAGCTGTAATACATGTTTACTCAACTAAAATGAATTAATAAAAAAAACGTAACAAACGTCAAATTGCTATATTCTGATATGAAGGCAGAGGCGCAAAGTACAATTAAATGATTAAACGAACTCATTTGTAAATAAAGATTTATCTTAATTGTTCGAAGCGCCTGTTCCAAAAATTCCCTCCCTAATGAAGTGAGTTCCTATTCTCGACTCTTACAGTTAGGTCAGCTCAGTTATCCATTCACTCTTACACTCACTTCACAATCATTATGTTGTCGAAAGCTTTTTTCAGATCAACAAATGCACAGACAATTTTTTT
This sequence comes from Neuroterus valhalla, assembly GCA_011762715.2. Classification (NCBI taxonomy): domain Eukaryota; kingdom Metazoa; phylum Arthropoda; class Insecta; order Hymenoptera; family Cynipidae; genus Neuroterus; species Neuroterus valhalla. The sequence goes on along the minus strand of WSXT02172012.1, from coordinate 2,078 downwards.
GTTTACATTTAGGCTTTTGTCTGTAATATGTATCAAGCTCAATATCTGATCCGCACATGATCTCCCTGACATAAACCCACATTGAACTCCCCACACCCGCTTTTTTGTTACTCCCGTAACTTTACTAATAAGTGTTTTGGTAAATCTTTTGCCCACAGTACTTAGAAGGCTATTCGCTCTATAATTATTACAAACGCCTTAACCACCCTTTCTCTAGTAGATCGGGACAATAATCGCCTTTCTCCAAGTACTCGAAACTTCGCTGTTCACAGCACACATATTCATAAATTCACACAGCCACACAAACAAATATCCGTCAACAAACTCGAGCATTTCAGAGGTTATACCATCCACACCGGCCGTCCTACCATTCTTCATTTTTCTTCATTACGGAAATAATGCCGTTAATACCAATTCTGCCCCCACCACCTACATCGGAAGAGTCGAAGGTATCCGTGTCTGTGTCACTGTTATGCTCCGTGACTTCACCTTCATACAGTTTCTTCAAAAAATCCCGCATACAGTCTTTCACTTAGTCCGAATCCCATACCATTTCACCGTCAGCATTCTAATTCCGACTACCTCAGTGCTAGTATTTCCTTTTCTAGTCTTCTTCACCCATTTCCCATTTCCTTCGAAATCATTTTGCATTTTCGTTTCTTCTTCCTTTTACTAGCATATTCGCTTTCCTGTTTTTATCCCTATACTCATTTATTATCCTGGTCCTTTCCTTGTCGCCGAATCCCGTCTTCCAATCTTCTCTGTGATGCCCTAAATATTTATTCAGCTTTTCACGATATACTATTTGTACTTCTGGTTTTTGCAAATTCTCTATTCTGACTCGCGTCGGTTTCGATTTTTTGATAATTTTTCTTTTCCTCCGTCCCTGGCCTGGCCTGGCTTATAACCCTTGTATCTTTCACAAGCCCTCTCAGTCTTTCGTCCGCTACAACAAAGTCAATCATACTATGGCTAACGCCTCTGCACCAAGTATACATGTGTACCATTTTTTGCCTGAACCAAGTGTTTGTAATAAACAAACTCTTTTCTAAGCACAGACTGATCAACTTATACCCATCGCCATTTGTTTTTAGGTCTCCGAAATGCCCAAGTACTCTATCAGTACCCTCGCGTTGCATACCAACCCAACCATTCATGTCTCCGAGTAATATTATTCTTTCGCCTGAATCACATGTTTCTATTACATCATTTAACGAGTCCCAGGAGTTGTCTTTTGCCTCTTTACTGTCACCATCAACAGGAGCATAACATGCTACAATACACAGTCTCCTGATTCCAACTTTTATTCTAATCCATAATAATCTAGGAGATACACACTTATACATTTTGACATGTTCTTTTGCTTCCTCATTCATAATTATACCAATTCCTTGGCTAGCGTGTGATTTATTGTCTACTCCTGACCAGAGTTCGAGACCATTCTCTACTTTATTAACCTCACATCCCTTTTTCTTCGTTTCCGATTCGCACAAAATATCTAGATTCCTTACGCGCATTATATCCCGCAACTCCTTTCCCTTCAGATCACTCACACTTCTGGCATTCCACATACCCAGTCTCCATTCATCACCTGAAACTTTTCCGGGGGCACGCGGCCCGTTAATCAAAGTGGCAGTCCTGTCATCCGAGACTATATTATAGATTGTATTATTTATTGTGTAAATTATCCACCCAAGCACCAACTTCAAGCGAGAAAATGTTCCGTAAATGAAGTCATGTCCAAACACAGAGCTAATTGGTCATAAGGTGGTATTTCAATGCATAACGTCAGTCACACCGTAAATCAGTTATGTAAAGGAAGGTATAACATAAAAAAGGAAGCAAAAAATAAAGCTGGAACAAAGCGAGTTATTATTGGTTAAGTTGCGCACTAAGGAGGGCACTCCTCTAATGCAGTTCGATGTTAAGGAACGTAAAGAGCGAAAGTGGTCCTGCGAACCACTGAAAAAGTTAAATGTAGTGATTCAGCACAGAATATAGTACTACAGTGAACTTCCACTTAAGTTGACCTTCACTTAAGTTGACTTTCGGATAAGTTGACTGGGAACGTTCACATA
>WSXT02172001.1:0-22715 GCA_011762715.2 Neuroterus valhalla | reverse complement strand
TTTTCTGATAACCTGTTACTAGGCTAGTACTATAACTGGTAAGTATTTTTTGTCCTTCGTACGGAGGGGAGGGGGGGGGGCTTGGTTGAGGGGCGTCGTTAAAAATGGTAAAGTCCGAAGGGCGTCACTGTACGAAGAAGTTAGGGGAGCCCTGTGCTATATGGCAGGGCACAAGACGCGGGCCTCTTCGCAACGCAACGTGAGCATCAACGACTGTCCCACAGTCTTCCTAGCTTAGCTAGGATTGACGGAGCAATCCTTCTGTCCGCGTACAGCAAGACTTGATCATGGATACAGCGGCATAAGGACGCTATTACATGTTCCAATAATTCAAGACCAATTTTCGTCACCTGTTTTATCACTTCCTTAATTCATTCACCATTTTCGAAATTTTTTAGAAGATACTTTTGTATCTTGAACTTATCTGTTATAAAATAATTTCTTCTTTCCAATCTTTCTCTACTGTCTCTCTTTCTATTGAATTGACTTTTTTTAACCTATCATATTTGGTTGATTTTTAAATTCGCCTAATCCGAGTTTCCAATAATTATATTAATTTTCATAGAATTTGTCCTAAATCGTATGGTGTAAAATCGAAATATGAACACCATATTAAATTTTATTGAAGATTGAGAGATAAGCGAAATCATCAAGAAACAATTCAACTGGATGGCTTTCAAGAAAATGTGGGATTACATTTCTTGAAATATGTAAAGTCGACGACATAAATCGTCAACGTCCTCGTCACACTTTCATAAGCGAGTAAAGATGACCCATAAAATCAGCTTAAAACATTTCAGAATACCTGGCACTTCAAGCCAATTTAAATAATTTGATGAATGGCAGTTTCTAGTTTAATTGTACAATTCTTCTGAAGTTGATAAAATTGAAATTGAGTTGTTTTCATTTCTATAACAGACTGTTTGATCTCTACAGAAGATATTATTTTTAGATTCTAAAATAGTAAATAATTTTTAGAGAAAAGTTTCCAAAAATTGCAATATTAACAGAGTTTCAAAAATAACTGTAGTTGCGTGTTCTGTTTCTCGTTATTCGTCCCATTCTACAAGCCATGTATCATATTTATGAACCGTGACAGAAATATACTTGCAGTTTTTGCGACATCCAACTTACGATCTATCTCAAATTTAATTTAATATTCGAATTTCGATATTCTTATCCCCATTCCGAATTGAATCGACCATTCCTGTCTTTTTCCATTTTTTCTCCTTTTACATGACTTTTTCCTGAAATTCCTCTTAATAACAATTTAATTTCAATTGAAAATTAAACTCACGATTTTTGTTCAGATCGAATTTCGGATCATATCTACAGGAATTCGTTTATATAATTCAGCTTCTTTCTTTGATTTTATAAGAAATTGAAAAAACTGTGGATGAGTCATAAGTGTACAAATTATCTACTGAAGAGATTGTACTTTTCTATATTCCTAGCTTTCTGATCGAGCAAAGAAGATTTGCAATATTTTCAATTTTTCATGAATATGAACAAGTAAAGAATGAATCCCATTCCCTTTGAATAATATTAAGAGATTCGGAGAAATTTTGAGAAAAAAATTTAAATATCAATAGATCGGAAAAAGTTTCGAACAAGATGAAGATTTTTGAAGATCTAACAACAATTGTTAAATTGAAGAGAAAATTTTGAGATACTACAAAAATGGTTTCTTACATAGTCAAAAAAGATTGAGAATTCGAGGGCGACTTCTATCATTTCGCGGAATTTCAAAATAATTTAAGGAAACATTCGAAAAATTTTGAGAGATATTTAGAAAACTTGAACAATTCTCAAAAATATTCCGAAAGTCAAAAATATCCCGCAAAATTCTGAATAACACGTGGCTTTGGAAGATTTTAAAGATATTTTCTCTACTGAAATAGTGAAAGGTTTTAGTATAAAAGAAATTATTTCCCCAAGGCTCCTGGATAATTTTCAATGATTTATAGAACTGTTGGATAATAATTAAGAATTTGGAGAATTTCCTCAAAAATGTTGAAAGAAATTTAGGAAATTTGAAGGATATTCATCCAGAGGGTTCAGAATATTTGAGAAGACTGAGAAATAATTACAATTTTGATATTGAAACAATCCTTTACAAAAATAGATTTGTCAAGAATTCAAAAAAATTGAGTTTAGTTTAGTTAGAAGTTTCGGAAGATTCCGCAAAAATGATTAGTTTTTTTTCAATTCTTCGGATATTTTGAAACGATTTTTTTGTTCTTCGAATTGTCTCCTGCAGAATATTAAAAATTTCCCCAAAATGTGCGGAAAAGAATCTTGGAGATTTTTCAGAGATTTTATATTTTGTTGGTATCTTACGAAAAAAATGGAAATTCTAAAGAACTTCAACAAGATATTGATGAAGATTAGGAGCTTTCTGGAAAATTGGAAAATGATGTAAACTTAGAACGATTTTGAACGGCCCAGAACAAAATGTATATTTTCAGAAACAAATTTTTTTTTGAAATTTTCAACGGTTTCCAGAGTACAAGAAGAAATCTTGAGATTCCCGTGAAAATTAAGAATGAATAAATCGTTTTAAAGAACGTATTGAGAGAGACGATTACGAAGATTTCAAGAATGGTTTCTTTCATTGTTAAAAAGATATTTTGGAGCTTGGAAATAACTTGAGTCAAATATCAACATTCAAAAAATTCAAAAAAGTTCCACAAAAGACAACCCAAAACAAAATGTAAATTTTCGGAAAGGATATTCTGGGGAGATTTTTTTTTGAATGATTTAAACGAAATATCAGCAATGATTTCCAATATCGTTAAAAAGAATCTGAAAAATTTCGAAGACGTTTTCTTAATTTCCCAAGATTTCGGAAAATCCCATCGGAAATTTGGAAAATTAGGGAAAACTCTTTTTAATAAACTTCATTTTCCCGGAAAGCTTGATTAAAAAAAAAAAAACTATCTGAACTTTCAGAGTTTGCAAATATCCTTCCACCTGTTATTTAAAAAATGAAGTCCTTGCGAGAAATCGATTTGAAGGTGAAAATAATAGCAGAACAATTTGTTTTCTGTGAAATGGATGATAACACAAAAATATAGATGAGAAAATGGTGGAACAAAATGTACATATCTTAGGAAATTCTTAATATATTATTAGACTTGAAGAGTTTTTTTTATCATTCAAACTGATACTCAAATAATCCTAGAAATTATTTCTGAAATTGTTAATGAGGACCGGAAAGAATTCCGAGACATTTTATTTTCTCATTTGGAATTTCAAATAAATTTCATCGAAAATTTGAATAAATTTGAAAGTGCCGTTTCTTCCAAATTCCAATCAACTTCATCTCCCAAGTGCAATCCACTATAAAGCCTCTCAAGCTTCCCGAGTATGGAAATATTTTTCCATCTTCAATTTGGATAATAAAGTATTACGATTGACAAAACTATGAAACAGAATGTAAATTCTTTGAGAAAAATAAATCTTTTCCTAAGTTTTATTATATTGAAAATTTTATAAAATTGTAAAGATAATGAGGTACTTTCTCAATTTTCCAGGATCTCTTTGTTGATTTTAGGTATAATTCTGGGAATATTTTTTTAGCTTGAAAAGAATCCTAATTTTTCATATTAATTTCAACAGGATACTGAAAACAATCCACAAAAATATTGAATAAGAATCCAGAAGATTTTGAAGACTTTCATCAATTCTTGAAGATTAAAAAAAATGTCACGAAATATCCGAATCATTTCGAAAATGCCGTTGTTCACACATTTAAGAAAATTTTATTCACAGCTTTCTGAGTCATAAAATATTTCTAAATATCTTATCTAAATAATTATTTCATGGTGAGAAACTTGTCCATCCGTGAGAATGATGTCAAAATAATGTATGTTCGAAACCAAATGATTTATTTTTGACGAGATAAATGATGACACCCAAAATTTTACGTATTCTTCCTCTCGCGGTATGGTTTTCAACCTTCATTGTAAACTCCTTAATATGAGAAATGAATGGCAAAAATTGAATTTATTAATAATAATATTGGACGACTAGAAAATCTTAAAAATTCAAATTCCCGACATTGTAATATTCCTGAAAGAGAAAAATCTGAAATAGAAAACTTTTTAAACGAGAAAATAATGATATTATAAACTTCCCGAATATAAATCACATATAAATGAATATATAGTCAAATTATAAGATAATTGTAAGACTGAGATAATTTTATTGAATCAAAATAATGTTTATCTTGGAATCTATATTTTTTCAAATATTGTTTAAATTTTGAATAAAAAATTTCTTTAAGTAAATTTAATGCATTTTCTCCACAAATCTGTACAATATTTTACAAAATTACTGTTCTTTTAAAAAAAATAACACAATTTTCAGCAAAGGAATATTTTCAATTCTGAGAGGAAAGAGGTCAAAAATAGAAGATGCCATAAATGTTTGGATCGTCGAATATTTTTTTAACAATTAGGAATATATATTTTTCGAGGTTCTTCTTTTTTTTGAATAGAGCGATAATTTTCTTCATATACCCAACGTGAATTTCCGCCGATCGGAATAAAAAATATTTGTATCAATAATTAATTAATTATATATTAAACCTCTTCCGAAGAGATCATCAGATATTTCATGTTCCGTTAAATTTAAGAATTCGCAGATTTCCCATTTTATTATTAGTATTATATACTTTTGAGAATCTTGTTATTTGGGAATCTTCCAATTTGTTCAAATTATGAAAGATCTGGTATTTTATCATCCTGAAATTTTTCATTTTCCAGAATATATTATTTGGATAATCTTTTTTTTCAGGAATTTTGTAGTGTAAGGAATATCATTATCTGGGATTCTTTAGTCCTCCTTAGGAATTAAGAATGCCATCCAAATAACGTCTAATAAATAGTTATTTCATAATATTTTTTTATTGTTACAGGAAAGTCGACCACACGACGACCAGTATTACTGTAGCAGGATTTAACTGTGGGCAAAGGCGAGTAAACATATTCCATTGCAACACTATTTTATAAAATAAAATAAAAAATGTGGAAAAAATTGTGGAAGATTATTTCATGAAGGGTTTTGAACAGCGACAAAAGAGAATTTGAAAGATCCGGAATCAATTTTTTATATTCCGAAAATTTCAAAAAATTTCAATAGGATAAATTAATTTTTGTTTATTTACATATTTTCATTACGTCTTTTGTATCACTTACCCCTGCTTATTTTCTACTATTTACATACAGAATTATCATTCTGAAAAGGCACATAACGCAGCGTACCGGAGTAAAGGAACTATTACGAGCAAGCGAGTAAACGACGCATCTCATTCTACTTATCCCTACCTAATCTTCCTGTACAATTTAAGCTACCAGCATTATTTGTGACTTCCACTTTCTTCTCCTTCTCATTCTCACACAATCTTTCCCTTTTAATTCCTAATCTTATTGTTCTTTTACTCCTCCTTTGGCTTCCTCCACTTTCTTCATCCATTCTTCTCCACATCCCTTGCCCCCCTTAAATTTCCATAACACTTTCTTGCCATCCTCCTCTCTCGTCCTTCACACTCATAAAACCTTCCCCAACATGCTCCCATTCTCTTCCACTCATTCGCATACTTCGCATACTCTCTACTCCTTACCTTTTTTTAACCTTTCCGAAACCATTATAACATATATCTTATAGAATGTTATTGTATCTTTTTTTCTATCACATGACGCAGTTTGCTTTTGCTTTTTTCTTATGTATTACTACGGGCTACCATTCCCGTCTTTCCATTTCCTCGATTCCATCCCAACTTTCCTTCCTTTGTCTCTACATTCCCCATCCCAGATGCATATCCCCCCCCTTCGCATACTTTCCTATCAACATTGTCCGCCAAAATTCTTTCAACCTTTTCTATCACAATTTTCATCTCACCATTTACATTTCCTTCCACCATTTTCGCCATCTTCGCCTCTCCTCCAGATTCTTCTATTCCGACTGCTGACCTACCTTTTCCTACTTATTTATTCTTTTTTATTTTCCTACGCATTTTCTCATTCAATATTTTCTCTCTTCTCTAATGTAACTATCAGTGGGAGATGGAGCCTTCTAATCTTCCCCCTTACCTGATCGTTAACAATAATATAGCTTTTCACTGATCCACTCTTCCCTCCTGTATGAGTGAAATTTCTATTCTCATCACCCTCGATATTTCCGTTCAAGATGGTTTTCTGCTATATCTTTCAATCTACTCAGTGATTTCCTCGACGCTCCATTAATCACTTTGTCTTAGCAGTTCCTCACAGTCATATCCCCTTCTTCTCCCCATTCTTTTCCTTCTCTTTCCCCTGTTTTTGCATTTATATCATTGCTTGCGATCAAATTTACACCTTCTGCTTTTTCTTCCATCAACTCTCCTAACAACTCTGTTTTTCTCTCGAAATTTTCATTTGCATATACCCCTACCATCTTCCACTTTTGCTCTTATATTATCTCTTCTGTCATTATTCCTTCCTTTCGTTCCTCCATATCATTATCATCTTCCTCTTTCGCTATCAAATTTTTATCTATTCCCATCACCATTCCTCCCGTTGCTCTATCCTTATTAGGTTTCTTTAGTTTCTTGTACCTTCCACCTTTTCTTCACTCTTTCCCATCCCATCTCATCTAACCATGTCTCCATCATCACTACGACCTTTAACGCCCCATTTTTGTTATAAACTCCCTATCTCTGCTTTCAAATCCAGCTCCATTCCAGTAATACATCCTTCCATCTTTCCTTATTTCATTCTCTGAAACCTTCTATTTTCCCTTCTTCTGATCTTTTCTCACACCTCCCCCTACCTCATACATTCTATTTAGTCTCCCTTCTCGTCGTCCTAATCCCGCCATATGCCTTCTGAAGGTATTCTTCCAAACCTCAACCCATGTATTTTTTCCCTTCCCTCTTTCCTACTTCGCTATTTTCCTCAACTGGTATTGCATATGTCTTTTTCCCTATGTCAAATCATCCTTTATTCCCAGTTCACTCCTATATAACAGCCTTTCTGCCAACATTGTATCCCTCTTGACTTCTCTGTTTCTTAATTTCAACAGCGCCATTTTGTCTACTCTTCCTTCGTTTCTTGCTTTTCTTCCCACTTCATCCACCTGTACATTCACGTTCATCCTTCCTAGCACGAGTTCCACACCTCATTTAATAATCCTTCCTTTTATTCCTACACCTAGTATCACTACATTTTTCCATTTTACTTCTCTCATTCCTTTGCATTTTTTTCCTATTTTACTCAACATATCTTATTTACAACCTCATGCGCCAATCCCCCCTTTAAATTTTCGGATTGCACCATGCATTTCTTCAAAATTATCTTTTATCTCCTACACTTTTTCCTCAGGCTTTCCCTGCTTCTATAGTTTCCACTCAGGATCCTGCATCTATTTCCCTAAATTCTCCCTAACTTTCTTCCATTTTATCTCTCTACTTAGTTCAGCCATTTCCCGTCTAATTTCTCATTTACTCCATCCCCTATTCCTCCTGTCTCTTTTCGTACATTCCCATCACCTATATCATCATTGTTCGAACTCCTCCCAAATTTCTCCCTTCTATTAGCCCTTTAGCCTCATCTCTATTCCCGTCTTTTTCTAGCGGAGACCTAAACATTTTCGGAGTTTTTATCGTTGCCCCTGATTCTTCTGTATCCTCACTGCTCTCCTTTTCACGTATTTTCCTCTTAATGAATCCTTCTGATGGTCCCAAGCTCTTAGTCATAACTTCTCCTATTCTACCATCTCCCTTTATTTACCTCTTGCCGTCTCCCCGTTTTTCCTTTTCGGTGTTCAAAACAAACACTTCCTCCTCGGAATCCTTTTTATCCTTGCTTTCACTTACCTCGTTACCAATCAAAACATTTGAATCTTCCCGCGTCTGACAGCGCCGTCTCCAGCGCACAGTGGTTCAAAATCCCAAAAAGCTGGCCGAAAATCAGAATCTCCATATTTTACTTCGTTCGAGTACCCATGTAAGGTTTTCGGGGTCACTGATTTCGGAAAAGAAGTCCAAAATCTTAAACTTTTAATGGTGAACCCAAAATGGCGGACATTTTTCTCAAATTTTCCATGCATTCACTTGAAAATGAGTATTGATGGGTTTTTGGGGTCGCTAATTTCGAAAATGGAGTAGAAAGTTCAAAATTCAAAATGGCGGACCCATAACGGCGGATATTTTCCTGAAATTTTTCATGCATTTACTTTAAAATGAGTATTAAGGGGTTTTTAGGGTCGCTGATTTCGAAAATTTAGTCGAAAATCCAAAACTCAAAATGGCGGACCCAAAATAGGGGATTTTTTTTTAATTTTCCACGCATGTACTTGAAAATGAGCATCGACGGGTTTTTGGGATCGCTGATTTTGAAAATACAGTAGAAAATCCAAAATTAAAAATGTCGGACCCGAAATGGCGAACACTTTTCTGAAATTCTTCATGGACTTACTTCAAAATGAATATTAAGGGGTTTTTGGGGTCGCTGATTTCGAAGATAAAGTCAAAAATCCAAAACTCAAAATGGTGGATATTTTTCTACAGTTTTCTATGCATTTACTTGAAAATGAGTATTAGGGGTTTTTTGGGGTCGCTGATTTCGAAAATGAAGTAGAAAATCCAAAATTCAGAATGGCGAACCCAAAATGGCCGACATTTCTCTACAATTTTCTATGCATTTACTCGAAAATGAGTATTGAGGGTTTTTTGGGGTCACTGATTTCAAAAATGAAGTCCAAAATCCAAAACTGAAAATTGTAGACCCAAAATGGCGGATATTTTTCTAAATTTATCCACGCATATACTTGCAAATGAGTATTAAGGGGTTTTTGGGGTCGCTGATTTCCAAAATGAAGGCGAAAATCTAAAATAGTGAATGTGGATATTTCCTGAAATTCGACGTGCATTTACTTGAAAATGAGTATCAAGGCGTTTTTGAGGTCGCTGATTTCTAAAATGGAGTAAAAAATCCAAAATTCATCATACCAGACCCGAAATGGCGGCCATTTTCCTAGAAAATGACTTTTCCCAGAAAAATGTCCACCATTTCGGTCCGCCATTTTGAATTTTGGATTTTTGGCTTTATTCTCGAAATCAGCGACCCCTAAAACCCCTAAATACTCATTTGCAAGTAAATGCATGGCAAATTTCGGAAGAACGTCCGCCATTGTGAATTTATGATTTCTGACTTCATTTTCGGAATCAGCGACTCCAAAAACCTTATATGGGTACTTGAACGAAGTGCAATATCGAGATCCTGATCTTTGGCTAGTTTTTTGAGATTTTGAACCACTGTGCTCTACACAAAAAGAAATTTGAAAATAAGGAATTCTCAAGAAATGGTGGAAAAAGGTGGAAGATTTCTCAACTCTACCCTTCCTCACACAATTTTTACTCGCTTTTACAAACCCCCTGAACAAAAACTTCGCACCGAACGTTCACTTTGACCCTAAACACTCACACCAGAAGCGAGATTTAGAAAAATGATTTTATAAATGTCATAAAAGAATTTGAAAGATTTTAGGAGCATTTTATGATCCTGCGGGGCTTTTTAGAAATTCTGAAAGTTCTAAAAAGATTATAAACGCAATTAACATTTCCAAAGTTAGTTTAAGTCAGTCTAGAAGGTATATAAGAATTATTATAGAAGTTTTTACGAGACTTAGGAAAATTTTGGAACAAAAGGCCATGTAATACATGAGTCACATGAACCGAGTTGAGCGTCCGGATAGCATAACGGGCTTAGCGCGTGAACCCAGTCAGCCTAGGCCTTGGCGCGAGAGGGGATAACGCGTTGATATGAGCCGGATAGTGGACAAAAGTCCCAGCGACAAATCTCCCATGAATATCTCCCACAAATCTGAAGTTGGCTTGTTGCATAAAACAAGTCATTCAAAAATATTATCAACGCTAGCAACCACTATGTGCACTCACTTCTAATTTGCGATTCGATTTTTCTTCTTTTCGTTATCTCGATAATCACATTTTTGAATGAATTTTTTTATGAAAAAAGCCAAATTCAGATTTGTTGGAGATATTTATGGGAAATTCGTCGCTGGGACTTTTGTCCACTATCCATATGAGCCGAGTTGATTGGATAAATAATCTAAGAACTAAGTTTTGTCCAATCAACTTAGTTCGTAGCAACGCGTTCTCCCCTCTCTTGCCTATTAGACTGACTGAGTTTACGCGCTAAGGCCGTTATGCTATCCGGACGCTCAATTATAGATATTTTTTGCAACAACTTATGTCCGCACCGAATTATATATCTAGTTGAATTTTTTTGTAGATCCTTAGAAAACAATAAATTAAGTTTCTGTACAATTTTTGCTCCAAAATAAAAAAAAATGTCTCGAAACTTTGAACCAAATGTTCAAACAGATAGAAACAAAGAATTTTAATTCGTAAGAATTTCGGTAAATTAGGAACAAAATGTAGATATTTTGAGGAATAGAAAAAAATCTTTTAAGAAACTCTGGACGATTGTATTCTTATTTGCAAGGCCTAATTTGCTTTAGAGCTTACTTAGTTTGACAATATTATAAATTGACAAAATAAAATCTGGAAGATTTAGATAAACTTTTTGAACTTTCCAGATTTTTTTTCCAATTCTAAATGCTATCGGAAATATTTCAAAATCGAAAGTTTATCGCATATTTTTCGATGTGTCTTAAACTTCTGAAAGTACAAGATATTTCTTCAGCGAAGATGAAGTAAGAGTCACGCAATTATATTTTAATAGGGTGTGAAATTCATAAAATATAATTCAAACTCAAATAAAGTGTTCGAAAAATTGTAAAAAATAAACAGATTCACAAAATCCTCGTTTTTAAATGAAATTAATTTCCGTTTATACCCTTTCATTCGAAACAAAATTTGGATGTGGTATACGGAAAACTAATATAACTCCACTGATTTGATTATAAAGTTGAGAAGGAGGAAACTCAACCAGAGAAGAATCTGCAAAACATGAAAATTTAATTAAAGCTTGAAGGACAGATCTCCATCTCAATATAATTGTAAGTTTTCAAGAAACCGTATGAAAAATATTCCTATACTCAAAGAAGAAAATTAATTATTTCACTAACCATGAAATCATCATCTCTTCTAAAGCTTTGAGGGCAGTCTGCAAGAACAAATTTCATCTTGTTCTTCTTTAAAATAGAAAAATAAAACCGAGAAGGAATACTAACTTTAACCCTATGAATTTTCTGTGTTGGATACCAAGTTTATGAATTCAAATGAGTAATCAAAAATTCCTGTATAAAGATATTCAAATACATTTTTTTATGACAAAAATTCAAATTCCTCTAGAACGTCCAGCACAAAAAAGTACTGAATCTTCAAAAAAAAGCACTGTACATTTGGAAAATTTTTAGAACAACTATAATTAAATTTGTTCGTAAGCGATCTTCAATTTTGTTCTAGAATGCTTTCTTTCTTTATTTAAACATTCTTCATTCCACGTGTGAGATTGTTGAAAGCATGAGAATATCGAGTGAAAATATTTCAAATCCATTTTGGACCACTCTTGTGTGAATTCTGCATTTGAATGATCTCTACTCGTGAAATACAATCTCTAATAATAATTTTTTCAAGCCACCCGGACGATTCGTATTCACATTTATAGTTTCCATGTGTGACGTCACATTCTGAACCCCCTTTTCCTTACCCCTTCGCCACAATTCGTCACAACAGACACCAATCAACTTGCCGGCATCTATCAGCGTCCTCTTCCTTCGCTACTCCGCCACAATGCTTCTTCTTACTGCGCATGTGTCCTAGCACGCGCGTTCATTTCAAATGATAAAATTAGGTCTTTCCTTTTGTTGCGTCAAGTTCTCATAGAACAGTACTGTTAAGGAGAGAGTAACACTTCCTAAGAAAAAAATGATAGTTTGTGATCAATGAATAATCCGATTCTATTCTTTTTAAGGATTTTTATATATTTATATTAGCTCTTAATGTATGAAATATACGAAAATAATCTATACAGTACGAGAATAATATTTAATACTGAAGAAGAAGAGCCCCTTGAGAAGGACGCAGAAGTATTTCCATATAGTTTCAATACATATAAAATAATTAAAAATCAGAAGATGTAATGGTAGATTCAATATAATTTTTATGGAGAGCTTGTATTTCATGAATACTTGGAAGTCAAGTATTACATTTGAAATGATATAATCCAATGTTGTTAATCAAGTCTTTTGAAAATCAACCTGAATATGACGCTTGATTCAAATTGCCCTTGCAAATCAGAATAAAGTAGAGGGAAAATTTGAATAAACCGCGAATTCAAGCGGTGGTAAAACTCTTTATTCCTAATCAAAATCAACAGCATATGTGATATTTGCAACTTTCCTGTCCTGCAGGATTGAAGGTCTCAATGCTCCAAAATCCAATAGGCAACTTCATGGAAATTCATTTTGTCCTAATAAGTAGTTTGTTTAGGGACCACAGTGGTTTCGAAATTCAATTCAGGAAAGGAGAAGGGCATTTCATTCATAAGAATGGAATTTTCTGCTTCAAAAACGTGAATTTTCAATTTTGCTGTTTTGAATGAAATAACGAATTTACTGCTTTATTCTTTGTATCAAATATTTTCTGAAAATTTCTTACTACATAGTAGTATAAACTAGTATATATTCAACAGTATATTCATTTGAAAAAACAGTTAAAAGAAATTCGATTGAAACATGCTTCCGAGATATTATAGGAAAAAAACAGGGATAGGTATATCAATCTGGAAGTTATCGAGTGTTTGCAAATGGACGTTTGCCAACCATTTACCTTCATACTCTTCTAACACATCTCGAAGCATAGCTCTATCTACCTTATCTAGAGCTCCTTCGAGATCAACATAGCACAGGAAACTTTCTCTGACCATCAGACTTTTTCTGACCCTCAAACTTTTTTCTGCGATCTGTCTCAAGCTGAATAACTGATCTGCGCATGAAACTTCAGCATGAATCCACATTGGACTTCCCAGATCATCTCCGTGGTTATTTCCATGATCATATTAAGAAGTATTTTTGTGAAGATTCGACCCACGGTTCAGAGTAGACTAATTGCTCTGGAATTAGCACTGTCACCTTTATCACCATTTTCCTTGTAGATTCGAACGATAATCACCTTCCACAAATCATTAGGAACTTCACCGTTTACAGCACACACGCTCTGGAATTCAGTCGCAGTCCCCGACACTTTCGATGGACTCTTGGAAATACCATCACGCAGTATTATTCATACACCACCTACATTTTTGCTGCCTGGTTCTATCGTCCCGTCTTCTTCATGTTCTCAATATGTATCCAGCTTTCCGCATACATTATTTATGATATTTGTTTATTGATTTATTGATGAATCCTCTTCTCCGCCAATCTTGACCTAGATCCAGTTTTGAAACTTTGAGATGGTGATCCGTTCCGCATTCAGAACCCCTCACAAGCCTTGCATCTTTTACTAGCCCTTTTAGTTCCTCTTCCGCCCCAACAAAGTCGACCATGCTATGGCTTTCGCATCTGTACCCAGTATACGCGTGTCTGGATATATGTCTGGATCAAGTGTTTGTAACGAAAAACGTAATTCGAAACATAAACTTATTAATTTATTCTCATTAAAGTTTGTTTTTAAGTTCCTGGAATGACCAGGTACTCAGTAGATCATCAGTCGATATCTTATATTCGTTCTTGATAGATTGATTCAATGTGTCCCCTGAAGGGTTGGCATTTTCCTCGAACCTCTCCACCATTCCTTTACACACCCTACCACTACCTGAGTAGTAAGTAGGAGGACCCACAGCCTAAAGTGGGTTCCGAACTACCAATTACACCAGCTTCAAGTACTCAGAGTAACCTTTTTCTCTAGAGTTACCGGCAACACGACTTGCCGGAGGTGAACACTCCATTGCTAGGCAAGTGTTCACCGCGTGGACCGCAGAAGCTCTTCCAGAAAGCAAGGTGGGAATCGAACCCACAACCAGCCGGCGTGGGTCCAAAGCGCATGTCTTAGCCCCCACGACCAACTAGCCACTCATCTATTCTTTCTTTAAGGATCGATTTTCGAAATTTGGATCGAAACAGTGAAAGTTAGGCTTTTTCCGAAACGGACCCAGCTACGTAACTAGTGCATTCTAAGAGCCGTTCGGAGATAAAAATTCATAACAAAGGACCACAAACGAAGATGTGTATTTGTAACGCCTCCCTGAGCATTTACTGTCCCTACCCGCCCACAGAGGTAACCGCCTTTCCCCATTGCACGCTGCCGTAAGATTTGACCATGTAGAGCAAGCGAGGCGTTTGACTAAGGCAAATTCCGTTGTTCCCAGTCGAAATATGTTGAGACCTGCAGTGGCCCTTTCAAACGACTTGTGGAACATGACAAATTTACAAGATAACTGCAGCAACTGTCATGTTCCATTAAATCAACAAACTATCTCTTTTTGCTCTTGAAAACTTTTGACAGCCCCTTGATTTTTTGCACCGCACGAAATGTTGCCTATTACTTCATGCAAAAGGCTGCCTGCGTTTGCTTCAAAAAGCGCAAAAAAGTTTGGCAGTGCCGACAGAGTAATCGCCTTTACCTGCTTTGCTACGATTATCTTTTAAACTTCCGGATGATTTCTATTAGGTTGTCCCTGCATCGTTTCAAAAAAGCTGAAGATGATAGTAGTTCACCTTAAGAAGACCTGAGCTTACTAAACTTGTTAGTTAGAGTCAAATTTTGTAGTTTTTCGTACACGATTGAAACTCGAAATACCTTATTTCATCATAATGGATCATCGTGGAAGCAATAAAACCATAATCAATTTTTATTTCCTCAGCCCAAGGGTAAGTCATTTGAAATTTTCCCGATCAAAGGATCGCAAAGGACGCCCAGTTTTTGTAAGATTTTCCCTATTGCTCTGAAACAAGACCCGCAAGCAAATAAATACGGAAGTCAGTGCCGTACCTATCAAACAAAAAATTCTAAGTCGAAACTGTCCAACGTCCTTAGAGGAAATCGCTCAATTTTTATAAGATGCAGCAAAAATTTGAGATCCGTATTTCATAGGTTCATAGGATCAGCTCCAGCTAAAAAAATAATTTTGTGCAAAAAGTTCAAAACGCGATCAATTTAACGACTGTCACCACCAAACAGTGGGCTTTTCTAGAGATAATACTTTCAAAACCTAATATCATTCGAAAAAATTAGGAAAAATGGATTTTTCTTGGACAAGGTGTGATCTTACTCAATTCAACAGAAGAAAAATTGATGAACACAGCACTTACCGAATTTCCTCGCCTAGAAAATGCAGGAAAATGCATTTATTTCCTGATCATATTTAATAACTTGTACTGAAACTAGAAGAAAAGTTTCTTCTCGTGCAAGACATCATATTCTACAGTTCTTTTATGCTGAACTCAAATCCCCCAGGGAAAATGACGTAAAACATTGTCTTCACGAAGGAACTCGACGAAATATAGAATATCCAATTTGAATAGACAAGTCTTAAACATCACTCGACAAAGTTAATAATTTTCAAGTTTCGAAGGTGACTGAATTTGATTCTGACTTTTGAATATCGTGCGATTTTTTAGATTTGCCGATTCCACTTAGAAAGTTTCCAAATATTTTTAAAGCTTTCGAGACCTAACGAATCTTTTCGAATTTCCAGAATTAACTGGGATCCTTTGAAACTTCTTGAGATCTTTTGGAAGTATATTTCTTCACATGAAAGTTTTGTTATTTCATTTTATAAGGCGTAGGTTTGAAGGTCATAAAAATTTATTATTTTCATCAGTGATAATAACAATTCAAAATAGGTTTATTTAATAATAGTATTTCATTTTATTGATTTTCATTTCCCTCTTTCATCCTTTGCTATAATATTAATTCTGCATCAGGAGATAAATTTGAGTTCATATCTATGAAGACTTTTCTAAAATACAATTATCTGAAAAATTATTTGTTATCTTATTTTTCGATATTAGGTACTTATTAATTCAATAATATCATAAGCTGTCGCAAATTTCATTAACTTTGAATTCTCAAATTATTGAATTTTGAACTGTCAGTAATCCATTAATTCAAGAAATTTTCTATCACAAACATTTTCGATTTTCGGAAATTCACCTGTTCCAGGAATAGTATTTGGTTCCAAAAAGAGAATGAACATGGAAAACTTGTAAAATAATGATTTTTTATGGTTTTTATGACAAAATAAAATGGGATCTATATTTATATCAAAATTGTTTCACAGGATATTCAAGAAATCATCGCAAAATAACAAACTTACGCTCTACCTAGCGAGCAGAGATCTAGTTATCAGTGGAGGAAAAATAGACAAGCTTCAAGGTGTTCTCGTTTTTGATCGTGAATTTTTGCAGGACAAACAAGTAAGTAAGAACATTTTCAGGAATTTTGATCTATACATACCAGAATTTCTATTTGCGAACCTTTTTGATTATAGAATTTTATTAATTTGTCAGCAAAAGATCTAATACAAAATTTCTACCTTACCGACACTGGGACCGTTTCACAATCTGAGCTCTCCGTATCTGTGCTACGTTTCTACAACGTTCTAGACTACAGGATTATTTTTTTATGAATGACTTGCGGATTAGAAAAATTTGCCTCATAATTAAACTAGTCACCTATACTTAGAAAAAAGATTCTAGAAACTGAGCACGGATACAAACCACTTGAGCTGTAGAACTTTTCCGATGTCGCTAAGGACGCTGAAATCATAAACTTTCTTACGTCATCACTTGATGTGAATAGTATGAAAAATGTTTTTTCAGATTTATGGACAAGTTACATTAACTTTCCGATACGGTCGAGAGGATGAAGAAGTGATGGGGTTGAAATTTTGCAACGAAGCTATAATGTCTTTGAAGCAATTATATCCACCATACCCAGGACCTGAGTACCAAGAGCCGAATACTCCTTTGCAGGTTTGATGAATTGGAATTCCTTCTTATTTATCATAATAAAAACTTTACAAATTTTGAAAAATCAATTCGAAAGAAGTCAACAACTTACGTCAGTATGAAATGAGAAAGCCAGTTAAAATCACAAGCGAATGAATCGAAGTCTCATAGGAAAGTTTGTACAGTTCACGTTATTGTATCTTCTCCCGCTTGAATTTCATCAGGATTTCATCATTCCATCAAGCATCTCCAGTCTTCCTCTATACAGACGCTGTACTGCAGACTCCAGATGCATTCTTCAAGATGATGTCCCGTATTATCATTCACGCAACCTTTATTCGTCAAATTAGCTTCGAATTGATGCAACTCCAAAAGCCTTTACGCTTCACCGAGGTTCATTTCTAGAATTATAAGGGAGTACTCTTTTCGAAGCATAGGCTTATCGATTCTTTTCCGTTGCCGTCCGTTGCCAGGACCCCGAAATGACCTTGTACCGTGTATGTACCTCCACGTTAAACATAAACCCAGCGAATCATGTTTCTGAGCGGGATGATCCTTCCTACAGCATCGTTAGTATGTAGAGTATCATCTACCCAATCCGGAAGAAACCTTACACGTCACCTCACTTCTGTTCTCCACAACGAGGGAGCCGGGCGCGGGCTGGGTGCGCAACTTCAGACTGGGCTCGAATGCTCTCTGTTTATTATGTTAAATATTTTCCTAACTAAATTGTCAAAACGTGGCGCAACTGTCCATTCGTAACGACAGTCCTACCAAGCATCAGTGATGTAGAGGAGGGTAGGAAAATGGAAAGTATGAAAACAAAATCAGAACCGAACAAGCTGTGATCGGTTTGTGTTGTCAACCACTCGCCCGGAGTCTGGTCTTCGGAAGCGAAACAAAATTGTTTTATGGAGAACTGGTGTTTTATAAATCGTGAACAGAAACACGCAAAAAAACACGTAGAAAAAACTACTCCAGGGTAGGTTAAACCAATTTCCGCACTTCCGCCTCTTTGCTTGGCGCCCCTCCATGTTTCTGCACGGAATAAGTGGAATGACCAGATTTGAATTTTTACCAACGAAATCACCAATTAAGCGATGCCCAGAGCAACAATTATGTATCATTGATAATATGTTCCAAAATTTCCGATCGTATTTGGAATTTCCAGCAGAGATATAAATTAATGTGGAAGTTTGATTATAATTTTCCTAATTTTCTCTCCAATCACATAGTGAATTCCATTATATCAAAAAGCTTTCGAACTTATTAAGTTTTGTAATTATTTGCTTATTCGTTTTTTATATGAATTCCCTCTACTCACAATATTCATCTCATGGAATAAACCCTTTTTCCATAAAATTGCCGTAAAATAAAAATTATGACTCTTGTTTGTTGGAATGAGCGTACTTTCCAGTCCATTTAGTATAACAATACCGATAAATTACGCTAGCTTTTGAACAATCACGAGTTGATCCAGCGTTATTGAGAATGGTGGGAAATAAATGAGAATAAATTGTGATTCTCGAACAAGGTTTCAGGTTTATGAATTACAAATTTTCCTGGTAGCGGGATGCCCACAAAAAAATAATTTTCGAGATTCCCCGAATTGTTTACGATTCTTCACTGACTAGTTTTTTGTTTATCTTGACAATTATTAATTAATAACCAGAAAATATTTGAAAAGATTTTTAAAGCTTCAATCATTATGAAGAGTCGAAAATATTTGAAGATACTTAAGAAGCATCTCAAGGTATTTGGGAATAATTTGAAATATTCCAATCAATTCGCGATACATGTTTTTCGGGAATTAAAAGGGTTTTCGAGGGTTTCCTCATGATTTATGAGATTTTAGGGTATTCCTGAGATCTGGGGGATTTCTGGGGGATTTAAACGGTTTTCAAAGATTTTAGGAATCTCGTGCGACATGATAGAATTCTCTTGAATTTTAAGGGATTGAGAAGGATATCATCAATAATCTCAGTTGAGATTAATAGAGTAATCGAAAAAATAAAAAAAATTGTCAAAACAACTAAGAATATCATATAGAACTTTTTGGCGACTGTGAATATTCCAGTCCATTCTCCTTCAGACTTACAGATATACCTATATATACCGAATTTCGGTATCGCCGATTTTCGACACGAGGCAGCGCGCAAACGCGCCACTTGCCATACATGGCTGCCACTTCAAAAACGTAAAATTATAATACAATGATTAATTGATTGATGATTGATGATACATTGATGATTGATTGATGATTTATTGATGAATGATTGATGATTGATTGATGGATGATTGATGATTGATGAATCATTGATGATTGCTTGATTGATGATTTATTGATGATTGATTGATCATTGATTGATGATTGATTGATGATTGATTGATGATTAATGATTTATTGATGATTGATTGATGATTAATTGATTGATGATTTATTGATGATTGATTGATCATTGATTGATGATTGATTGATGACTGATTGATGATTGATTGATAATTGATAGATGATTGGTTGCTGATTGATTGATGATTGATTGATGATTTATTTATGATTTATTTATGATTGATTGATGGTTGATTGATTGATTATTGATTGATTGATATTCATATTTAGACACACACACACGTGCTCGTAGGAAATATTCTTTCTGGCTGAGGAGATCTTGTACAACTTTTAATTACTAACAGATTTGGATCCTTTCTTATTTACTGAATCTAGCTTGTTTAGTGAAGAAATTGAGTTTTAAATTGCCTCAATTGTATTTTCATGGCTAAGACCATGGATTTGGTGGTAGAAGGCAGACTAACGAACTTGAGTTGTATTTTCGGACAAAGAAACTATGTTTTAAACTACAGACAGATTAACATAGAGACCCAAAGAGAGAAGGATGGACAGACATGTTCATTTTCTGAACTCCTTCACAGATCAATATTATATAGCATTCTTTCTATACGGTAAAAGAAGATAGGCACTAGATTATTGTAGTTGCCAAAAATAAGTATAATTTACGACTCCATCATTATACCGGGTGTCCAAAAAGTCCCAGGACGGTTGGATATTTCCTCAGGTAAAATATTTTTTTTTTAAAGTGAAGGTCATTCCTGAAGTAGATTTCAACGAGGAATTTAATGGTGACCTTCATTTTGACCTTGAAGCTGACCTCCATGGCTTTTTAAAGACTTACTTTGTTCTTTTTTAATGTAAACCCTCTTTTTTACATGCGCAATCGATAGAGCGAGGAATTCTTCGTTCAGCTAAGTACCCAAGTTATAGGTCAATCGTAACGTTCAAGGTCTGTTAGAGCACCCCGAAACGTGAGAGGCAAGAGGACTCAAGCTAATCAAGCACCCCAAAAGGAACAGAATTTACTACGTCCACGTTGTTGTTCCTGGGTAATGCTAAACGTGAACGTACACTGCTCGTAAAGAACCTTGAAAAAACCTTAAAGATCATCACCAAGATCAATACAGAGCTCACCAATGAATTTCTCTTTGAAATTTACTTCCGGAATTGCACTGACCTTTCGGGAAACGTAAAATTTTTCGCTCTATCGATTGCAAATGTAAAACACGGGGGTTTCCATTTAGAAAATCAAAGTTGACCTTCGAAAAGCCATAAAGGTCAACTTCCAGGTCAAAATGAAGGTCACCATTGAATATTTTACCTGAGGGAATATCCAACCGTCCCGGGACTTTTTGGACACCCTGTATAACGATCTCTCATTCAATTGCATGAACATAACGATACCGTTCGAATTTTTCAATGACAGGTTTCAAGATGTTTCCGGAATGACAAATTTCAAAAAATGAAGGAAAGTATGGAAATAATGTTCGTCATATCATAATCAGATACATACGTATAATAAAGTAGCACAAATAAATAGCCACCGCTTAGTAATACAGCTAAGTTGAATAGTATTATGTTTTATGATATGACGAACATCATTTCCAACATGAGAGAGGTTGGTACTTGTACAACAGCCCACGAATTTCTCAATTTCTCAATTTTTCTTGTTCATTCCACTACGATTGATTAATGCGTCAACTCTTTCCCCTGCAGGTGAGAATATATAAAGTCAACGTACTCGTTCTTATAATTCAAAGATAAACAGTGTCAAGCTTTCCTTGCATATTGATTCTGTACTGATTTCAATGCTTTTGTATCTTACTTTTTTCATTACCTCCTCTCGAAATTACTGTTAAGGTCGCTGCTGTATCCTAGTTTTTTCATTACGTTTACTCGCAATTACTTCTAAGGCTGTTTATTGACATATATCAAAAAGTTTCGTTTATCATGTAAAAATTAGATCATATATGTAGGCATCGTATATCATATAAGTTGCATCAGGGGGTGCAAGTTTTGGATATTTTTCATAAGAGGGATCATTTTCATCATTTTAGCTTTTATACATTGGCGATGTTCGGAAGGGGGGGGGGGGGGTAGAGCATTCAAAAGAATTTCAAATTTTTCTTCAGGCTCTATAAAAAATTTCAACGGATTTCATAAGATTGTCGAGAACTTTCATGGTTTGGAGCATTACTAAGTCTTTTAGAGAGGCATTTCAAATAATTCCCCAGAATACATGTTACTAAGTTATTCAGGTTGTGATTTGCCAACCACTTGGGATACAGTTTTATTTTGACAACCTAATCGATCATACGCCGTCGTCAGTGAACATTGCAGGGTGCGTTATTTGAACCTTGTAATTTAAGGCCAAAACTCTATACAAGCAGGTACCCTGCATGCATGCATGCGAAGCAGACGATCTTTTCACGTGGTATGTACTATGATCACTAGGGTGGTTTGTAAAAAAAAATATATTTGAAGGTGCTGCAAGCCCCGTGAATAAGTTTAACACGTATTTCCTGTACAAAAAAGGGACGTTTTTGTGAATTTATTCAAAAATCTCAATATTAGATGAATCGAGTTCGAAATTCACCATTTCCCTCCACATTTGGTCAGAGAATGTAAATAAAATATTACTTTTCAAATATCACCCCCATATGTCTGTTTCATAGGGTCCCAAAAAACCCCGTAAGTGAAAAAAAGGGTTTTTCGAGTTTTGGCGCTAATTATGATTTTTTTGCGGGTTTTTCAACTTTTCGTCCACAAATGTTCAAACGAATTGTTAATGCTTATAGCTATCTTTTTCTAGATTAATACTACATAGTTGCGGTTTTTTCATAATTTTTTTGTTCTTTTTTTATTACTTCTCAATTTGAGCAAAGTGTTAATTAATTCATGTTAGAAAATAAATTATACAAACAATTTATTATCATTCCTTATATTTTTTTTGCTTAAAGATATAAACTTGCGATTTTTTCTGAAATTTTCAACTTTTTGCCCACTTTTCACTTGAAGTGAGTTAATATTTAATTCAATTTAACAAAAATAATCGTTTCAACAGATTATTATTGTTTATAACCATCTTCTCTTAGATAAGTGCTAGAAAGTTGTGGTTTTTTCTGATTTGATGAATTTTGCACTGAATGGGATTTGAATGAAATTCACTCAGATTGAATTAGATTGAATTGATTTGATTGTTAGTTGGAATAGATTGTTTCTTATTTAAAATAAAATGAAAATTTCATGCATCAACCATAACATGTTTGATTAAAAATTTATATTTTCAAGTCGAAAATTCATTTATTTGGTTGAAAGTTGAACTACTTTCTGAAAAATTCAATTTTTGCGTTGGAGATCGATAATTTTACACGGAGAGAAGTAAACCGTGAACGTGACTGCTATCACCGGAATCGTTACTGCGACGACGATAACCTGTACGCGG
>WSXT02171990.1:0-22715 GCA_011762715.2 Neuroterus valhalla | reverse complement strand
ATCGTTATTTATTCGAGCCAAATCCCTTTCGGGGTAAGCTAAACTCGTTCAAACTTTATTATCGTGAACTAATTATCTGGACCAAATATCTGGACAAAAAATACATGCATGTCGTACTTCCGTGTGAGAAACTACTAACGTACAACTGCGACGTACTCATATTTATAACTTAGGCGGTTGATATTGCTGCTGATGTCGGGATTCCTGACAACACTGACTTCTATCATCGAGAGCCAGGAAAATATTTTCCCTGCTGCTGGAAATTCTCGTTTCCAACCAGATCGGAAGCGCATGAAGACATCTCAATCTTCATTGTTAGAAACATCGATGATGGAATGAATGAAATATGCTTGGAACGAGAATATTTTCTCATCTGGCCCTAAAGTTCAAGAAAAAGCTGAATTCTTTGCGGCTCACTTAGGATACAAAGACTTCAAAGTTAGCTCTTGATAGTTGGAAAAGTTTAAGCATAGGAATGAAATCATCTATATACGAAAAGAAAAGATTGTGTTTCTGTCATGGACTGCGCTAATTTTTCGAGTAAAAAAAACCAAAGTGGCTGGTAAAAGGAAAATCTAAGAATCTCCGGTGTTTCGAGGGAGTCAAGTCTTCACTAGTGCTTTATGAGAGCAATGAAAAATCTTGGATTACCAGTCCAGTATATGAAGACTGTCTTTATGGAATTTATCACAAGTTTCAAAGAGAAAATTGAAAAGTTCTCCTATTTATAGATATGTGACCGGCTTATCCGTAAGTCTTAACTTATACTTCAGAAGCCATCAGGGTTGTGCACTCACCACTAAATTCAAATGGAAAATTGCAACCAATGGGTGCAGGAATCATTATAAATCTTAAAGTGAATTACCGGCGAATAATCATCAAAAGATTCCTCATGGCTTCAGATGAGAAAATGGGGGTGCCTGATTTGAATTTATTGGATGCTATCTTAGACTTGAACAAACCTTGGGCTGATGTAACTAGTGATACGATTGCGAATCGCTTCTGGAAAGCTGGCTTCGTGAAAGCTATTGTGGAAAACCTCGCAACACAAGAACAAAACAATTATTCATCGGAAGCGACTTCTTAATAGTGGGATGGTCTATAAATAATATTGGGCT
Organism: Neuroterus valhalla; assembly: GCA_011762715.2. Classification (NCBI taxonomy): domain Eukaryota; kingdom Metazoa; phylum Arthropoda; class Insecta; order Hymenoptera; family Cynipidae; genus Neuroterus; species Neuroterus valhalla. Next base: position 21,597 of record WSXT02171990.1, on the reverse strand, counting down.
TCACAGAAGTAACTTCCAAAAATTTCGTTGATGTGGACAATAATATCATTATTGCTTATGAAAATACAGATAGTGAGATATTAGATGGTGTAAAGGTACAAGAACCTTCAGAAATTGATGCCGAGGATCAGGATGTAACGCCACCAACGAAACTCAGAGATGCTGGATTTGCTTCAGCGACTGCTCGAAAGTTTTTTTCTGGACAAAGTGATGTACCAAACACAATATCCGCTGGTTTGGACATGGTTGGAGACTCCTGCGAGAGGGAAAGTTGCATCAAACAGAAAAAAATGACTGACTTTATGGAATAGTCTGTATTTCAAAACGACAAACGGCCCGTTCGAGGGCCATCAAATTATTTTTACGTTGGATGACTTATCGTTAATTTAATTATTCTTCATAACAGACATAAACATGCCAACTGATCTCAGCTCTCTACCCTTCTTCTCAACTGCAGTAGTTCGCTGCCACTCATAGATTCAAACCGAGACCCTGAGTAACAGAATTCATCTACCGGCTCAATCGTTTCTCCGTTAAACTTCCCCTTGTACTCTATCCTCCACCTTCTATTCCTGAAACCCATTTTCTTGATCCTACGAACATTTACCGTTAGATCTCTTCCTCTTACTTACAATTCAAACCCTCTCAATAACAAAATGCAATCTCTCCCGCCCTCTGCTAATATTACAAAGGCATCCGTATATGCTTAAGAGTAAAGCTTACTGCTTTCTAAGATCTCACCTCCTTTTCCTTCCCTATTTAGCTTCTCCTCTAAGTCTGCTAATATTGAGGCAAACGGTAGCGGGCTGAACAGGCAACCTTGCCTGATTCGCCTTCCTGCCCGAAATCGACCTCTTCTCTCATTTCCTATTCTCACTTTGAATCTAGTCTCCACGAATATTTCTCCTAATCAGCCTACTCCTTTCTATTTCATTTCTTGCCACAAGATTCTCCTGTTCTTTGAGCCGGAAGCTGCTTTGAAGTACTCGAGCAAGGTCAAAACTCCCCCTATTTTCTGCACCAAGTCCCTTTTTCTTAGATTGTTCGAGCCGTAAATATTATCAGTTGTTCTCATATCTTTTTTAAAGCCCGTCTGGTTGTGTGGGATACTTCCTCTTTTACCTGACTTCCCAACCCGTTCCTGAGCAATCCCGCAAAGATCGTATGCCCCATCGACATACGAGTGATACCTCCATATTCTTGACCTTTTTACCCTCTCCCTTTTGCTTAATAACGGAATCAAAAATCTGGTCCTCTATTCTTCAGGCCATTCTTCTCTCCATAGTTTGTAACAGACTCTCTACATCTCTTTCCTTACTTTTCCTGCTCTCCCTTCATAAATTACCTATATTACATGATTATATATTGGGACGGTTATTAAAGTTGCTACGTCGGCTCATACCATTTTTATTTTGATCAGTCCATTATATTTTTTAATTTTAGAATGTATTTGATACGCTCAAGCTTGAAGATTCACGATTGAAGTTAACGTTTGTGAATCGTTCAATTTGAAGAAATTTTAAATGTTGATGATCGAAATAACAGACTTTATATTTATAAAACTTGGACAATTTCGAGAATAATAAGATTTACAGTAAAGAGTTCGACAGTTCGAAGAGTTATGATTGAAGTTTTCCGTAATTTATAATATTCAAATTCAAAGATTCAAAATGCCAATTTCATTGGATGCAACAATTTCCATGATTCTCTATTGAATATTCATCAATTGGGAATTTTATTAGTTCAAAATAATGTAATTTTGAATGTTCCTTTTTCACACTAAATTTTGAAGATTATATGAAAACTTAGTCAGTTTTTAAGATTCAAAAACTCGGAATATAAAGAGTTCGGAAAAATACAATTGTGAATTCTTTTTATTTGGATAAATCCATTCTAGAGGATAAAAATCGGAATCATTCGATTCCTTTGACTACCAATTGAAATTTTTGAAACTAAGTTCCTTATCGCACGTTACGCTGCGTTAGCTGCTTTCCAAATCTGAATTCGTTGTGTATTTGGATTCGCTCTATTGTTTCAAATTTTTGCGCGTAGTTTTTAACCTCTCTCCGAAACTCTTCGCGAAAGTTGGTCGATTTTTATTTCAAACCCAAATGAAATAATAAAAAGGATATACACGCGACAAGCTGCCCTGAAATGTTATACGTCGCAAGAGCTTCATATATATCTATCTCAGCTCCTTCTCATAAGTTTTGTCAACACAAAAATGTTACTTTGTTTAAAAGACTGGATTCAGATTTAAGCTTAGAATGTAATCTGGGATCTCAGATAGATATACGCACGCTCTCAGTATACTTTACTGGCGGAAGCAAGCCGGGACTGAGGATGGGGCAAGTGTCTCTTAAAACCCTTTGGGCCGTCTCATCCACAGGCGATATTCTAGGAAAGCCAATTCTTTTGGGAACAATCTTCGCAGGAGCAGTGCAATTTTCAATTTGATGAGGCAAGTAACATATCGTTTGAATTGCCACAAACGTAGATTTTGTATAGAATATAACGGGATAACTTATGTTAAAATTTCAAAATTGGAGAGAGTGATGCAGCTAGAATCACAGCAAACGCCAAAGGTTTGATTTCGAAGAGATCAAGTTATTATACTTTTCAATAAAAAATTGACTCTACGATCAACCTTTTAAGGATAATAATTTATTTCGCTTGAATCCTGTTATTATTGAAGTAGAATTCAGAATAATGATGAAATTTTCACGCAAGTTGGGATAGGCCTTAATTATTATTTAAGGTTCTGTAATATCTTTTGAGTTCAGCTATTCGCGTTTTTAGTCTTCTGCAAGTTCTACCTATTTAAGTTTTTGAACAACCTTTATATCTTATATAGGGATGAGTTGAACTCTTTATCATCCTTTTTTGGTGTTTCTAACCATTTCAAGTTTTTATTAATATAACTGGAGCTATGAGAACTTTAATACGTTCATTCTTTGATGATGCAATTTAGAAGTAGCAACGGACAATTGTTAAGCATTGTTATAGATAAATGTTAAGATCAGCTATTTTTGTTTGTTAACATAATTATATTGTTTTTCGTTTTACTCATGGACATGCAGAAGCATCTTTTCCATATAATCGTGTATTTGGGCAGCACTCTTCCTTTGCTGTGCTGCATGTCCAGAAGTGAGGTTATGATCGGTACGCTCCTATAGTGAAATATTGCAACTAAAATAAAACGCGGGAAATTCTGGAAATACAATTGTAAGAAATGATGTGGTTATTGTTCATTAGTTCTGAATAATAAATTATGATGTAGGTCTATCAAGAAATTTGTGTCAGAACGTTTATTGAGGCTATTGTCAAATATCCTTATGTTCCCTATGACATGGAAAACGACTAATTGTTCATTCGAATTCATTACCATATCAGGTGCAATATTGTATAACATTGCGCAACATGCTGAGGCAACTGACATTGACTTTTTTTGTGGGTGTGAAACAATCCTCAACTTAAGCCGATATACTTCTTGAGCTTCAATTTTTGTTCCGACTCTAAAGGCTTAAAAGTTTAAAATTAAAAAAAACAGTCCGCATTTCACTGTATCAGCTCAGGTGGCAGGGAAGAAGAGCAAACAAAAGCAGGGAAAAATTTTAAATCCTCCTCGCTCGCGCAAGTTCACATTCGGAATGCATATCCGGAATATGCTAAATCTCGGAAAGCGCTACCGTGTGATTTTACCAGGCCAGGTCAGGGCTACCAATCGCAACCACATGCTGAATGTATGAAAGGAGTGTGGGAGGGCAAGCATGGGCGGGGGTATTTGCGAGCCAGCCCTAATCTGCAATGCAAATCCGGTGCGGATACACATTCGCCAGGCGAAGTCAAGGTAGTAACTTTGGTTAGTTACCAAGTACCAACCTAGCGGAAGATTTACTTGCGAATATCTTGAAACCTTTCGGATCGGCAGCGATCTCAAAGATATTCTCTCCGCCCTGAGTATGTTTATCTTCCCTGGGAGAAAAGGGCGGCCTAGATCAATCACTTATCCAAAGATTTCTGTTTCAAGCATCTAGGAAAATGGAACTAATCCAAATATAGATTCGTGAATATTCATGAATTCGTTCTCTATAATTCAGTTTCAGACTTTATTTTTTCTTTAAAGGGATTATTACATTCGTATTGTCCTTAACAATAAGTAAAGTTGGCAAAAATTTACATGAGGAATGTATTGGAAGACTATAATTGGAGCCTCACACGAGGAACTCTGGAGCCCTATAAAGGGACCTTTAGAACCTATGACACGGCCCTGCAAATCCTTTCACAGGTGCTTCCAAAGTATCTAACATGAGCCTTTAGAGCCTCGAACAAGGCCCTCTGGACACTATAAGAAGGGCTTCTAAACCCTTCCACGAGGCCCGTTACAGCCTCACATAAGCCTTACCTTACGGCTCCCTAGGAGAGCCTCCAGATCTTCCAACAAGGCCTTTTAGAGCCTCTTACTTAAAGCTTCAACATCCTTTCGCAGGCGCTTCCAGATCCCCTAACAAGGCCTCCTATGAGGCTCTGTTATGAGGGCCTTTGGAGCCTCCCAAAGGGGTCTTCATATCCTCCAACAAAAGCCTCCTACGAGGGGCGAGCGATTCACGCGATGCTGTTCGGGTTTGGTGTGACAAAAGGTGATAAGTGATTTGAGTAAAAGTTCCGTTATAATCTCAACATGCAGAACAAACAAGATCAGCAAGGAGAAATTAAACATCGCATATTTTATATTTTACCCTTATCCATCTTCTTTTTTTTTTTAATGCTAGATCGACTAAACATGTTTACCTGAATCACTTTTGACCTGTCATTTTTTCTGTAAATTCTTCTCGAATTGTACAATTTTTGCATAAAAATTCACCTTTTTGATAGGTCTTTATAGCTCGACTTTACGAGGTCGAACGCAATTTCAAAATGTGTTTGTATGCGTGTTTGTGACAATTTTTTTAATAACAAATGAAAAACAAACACGCTCGCTACACGCAACCATTTTTTCGGTCGCACGCAATTTTCAAACTTAAATATAAACTAAAATATAAATTTATTATAAATACAAAAATTGCATATATTCTAGTGTGTTCTGTATGAAATAACAGCAAAGAAAATTAAGAGGCATTCCCACTTTTGGATCAAAAATGTCATGAGAGGTTGTGCAATGCGCTGCCTTGATTGTTCAAACACTTCCAATATTCTTTGCAATTGAATGATTCTTTCAACAACAATAGCAATTTTAGTCCAAAAACAGCAAACTGAGATTGCATAACAAAAATTATTCCGTATTTTACATCTTCTTTTGAACCTCATGTTGACCTAACCTCAAAATTTTCCACATCTGCTTTAAATCTATAACGACTCTCTGTGAAAACCGCGGGCATGGACTACACAATTTTACACAGTATTCAGATCATTTTTGAAATATGATAATTTTTAATAAAAATTTTTCTCATCGGCGTGAAACACTTATAGAACCTGTTATTCTGAAAAATTACTAATTCTAAAAATATGTCTCTTCCAATGAGAAATACCGATTTCTCATGAGGAACACTAGGATGATACAAAATATTTCGGAGATTCTCAATCTTGTTTAAAATAAAATTATTTTTGTTGTAAAATACTCATTTGTGATGTGGAATGTTGGAATGTATAACCTCACTTCGAAAATTGGTTATCTCCCCTTTCCGATTTGATGATTTTTCAATTAAAATGTTCATCTTGTTCATTTTATCATCTCAATAGACTATAGTCATTGAAGATTGTCAATATTTTTCGAAATTCAAAAGTCAGACATAATATCGACCAACAGCGTGACTGCGGTCCTTGCCTTATAAAGAGGGCTCCGTTGTCATGCTTGGGTCTACGTGGGGACGCAACGGTACGATTCAAGCGTTGAGGGCTCTGAAGGTCCTATCCCAAATAATGATAATAATAATAATAATTTTAATAAAATTCCCCAACTCGAAGAATAGAATTTACGCTAACAGATATGAATTTCCAAATCGGAAGAAGACGAATTCTTAACAAAATAATTGAATTTCCAACCGAAAAAAATGCATGGGAAATATCGAATTTTATTTCATGAATAGCTTCCGCATATAAAATCGAGTATCAACAACAAAAGCCAGCTTTTTTCTCAACAGGAACAACGCAGGATGTTACGTCGTAACATCAGTGCAAGCTCTAATCGATTTTATAGTTACAAAGCCATAATTATTAAATTACGGTCCAACACTGCGCTTTTACGTCGTATTGATTCGGTCGTCATTGCATTAATTACGGCCCACTGTAGAATTCATTCCACTGGATATGTAGCTCACACGTTTGTTCATAATTTACGTTTGTAATATCCTGCGTAATGTATTTCTGTAGCATCGCTGCTGGAATAATTGACAAATAACTGAATATTCATACAAGGTTAACCGTCATCGCGCCAAGAGAATTCCAAATACTACATGGCCAGTATTAAGCTCTAGAACTGCACCGGAAAATATGAATTGCAATATATAATATTAATTTAATAAATACTTGATCAAGTCAACATGACGAAATTATTCCTAAAAACATCAACGAAAGAAGAGAATGATAGAAAAGCAGTGGAATCAGATCTTACAAAGTTTGCAGGAGCTGAAACGTAAAGAGTCAGGGCCGTATGAACTATTTCTATGTAATTCTTGTTCTTACGCGCATTGACGAAATTCTCCGCAGTAGCAATGTATCTTATGGCGTTCTTATGTAGACCTAAGAGTGACACCAGAGCCCTCTGCATAAGGTGAGGACAGTAACTGCCCGTGAGTGCCAGACGCTTCCCCGCAATCACGGGCAGTGATCCCATTTTTGGCGTTTAGACGTACTACGCTTGCACTAGGACGCTTGAGAGAAACACGGCGTGACTCATTATTGACATGGTAACGGCTTGTCCCAACGTATTCCTCGCATTCCTCCTAGCGCAAGCGCAGTGTGTTTACATTCGAATGTTGGGATCACTAATCGCGAGGTAGTGAGACAGTATATGTATGGCTATCTTTTCATTCTTACCACACAGGCGACAGCGAGGACTATCTGCGGGTCCTATCTTATGCCTGTGACGGCCGAAATTCGCATGCCCTGTTAAAATTCCTGCTATGACCTTAACTTCGTTTCTGCTGAACATTCGTACTTCCTTTGCTTGCTGAGAATTCAGATTCAAGCCCATAAGTCTTTTGGCCTGTTCGCAGCCTGTGGCCATTCTCCACTCCTCTTCATGTTCCTCAATCAGCCAACTGTTGATCTCTTTAGTTAACGATCTACTGGAATTTCCCACAACAAGTTCAGGGCCAGTACAGTCTTTTATTGTAGCTAGTTTTGCTAGCCTGTCTCAGATCTCATTGCCTTTGATGCCACTGGGTCCAGGCATCCAAAGCAGGGACACTTGGTTTTGTATCGCTAGATTCTTGAGAGCTTTATATCACTCCTATTTTTATAGCAACAAGCAATTGCGGATGTTCCTTTCATTGCCGTATCCATTGCCTTGCAGGCGCATTGGAGAACATCCATAATTTCGGATTAAAGGACTGTGGCTCGGGAACCCTTCAGGATCGTGAAACCCATACCTTTCCTTCTTTGATAGACACCAGCTACTGCTTTCTCCTTGTTTCTGGAGCAGGTGTGTCTTGCTGTTAGCCCATTCCCCTCTCGTGGATAGGCTAACACATGTTTCCTTGTCGAAGAGGTAGCAAATGGGCGTCTTACCCCTGTGCATACTCAGAGTTGGCCTACCCGCGATGTTGCTTCGAATCCGCAACTTCGTCGGGACCCTTCCTCCGTCAACCATGTTTAGTCTCGACGCGGGACCGCCTTTGCAGTTACGGCCTGGATGGTAAGATGAAGGGGCTTTACCAAAGCAGAATAGTTGTTCTCGGTTGCGGTTAACCGATCTGGTTCAGTTCTTCGTTGACCGATGCAGCTCACACTGCGCCGATTCAGTTTAATGATTGCCATTCTCACGCATGCGCGGTCATGGATTGAAGTAACGTAAGTCACGTGCAACAGGCCTCTATGATTCAGCGAACGCTCTCATTGGCTACGGTTGCGAACGCCAAGGTTGGAATTAAAATCGAACTTAAATGCTCGAAATGAACCGGAACCGGAACCGAGTACGCGCTGATTGGCCGAGAGTTCAACCGGATCGGCGAACCGCAACCGAGAACGTCAAGTCTGAATTGGCCTCAACGATTCTCATTCTCACGCATGCGCGTTCCGTAGATTAAAGTTCTCCAGACACAGCTCGAGAAACAGCTGACAGGCCTCGTGGCTTCAGCGAGCGCTCTCATTGGCCACGGTTGTGAACGGCGCGGTTGAAATTAGAATCGAACCTAAATGCTCGAACCGAACCAGAACCAGGACCAAGTACGCGCTGATTGGCTGAGAGTCCAACCAGACCGGCGAACCGCAATCGAGCACGGCTAGTCTGAATTGGCCTTTAGCCCTCTCAGTAGATTGCTCGACGCTGCTTCACCAGACAGACACCGCATAAGTGTAGGAAGCAGGACCGCTGCTTAAATCCACATAAGATTCTGCAGCTTCAAGCACCAACTTTTTCTGATGACTCTCCCCTAGGGCTATAGGGACGCTGTGAGCTTCTTCCACTTGTACTCCAAGTGCTCCTTCCAAAGAAGCTTCTTCTCTAGGGTGTCTCCTGGATACTACCTCCTAGATACTACGCTTGTTCTCCAATTACCAGTAGTTGTTCACCGAGTCTCAGTGAACTCGTGAACCCCCACTTTTACAGTCTGGTGAACACGACATAACACAAAATATTCTTCTTAGCAAAATAGTTTCCTAAAGTAAAACAAATAGTTCGTGGAGAAGTACATGAATCCTACTAGTTTGGCGTAAACATCAGTGGAAATAAGAGTCACTCGCCAATCGCCTTTCTTACCACCTTTGATGCGTTTATGCGGTGAGCGGGATGTGGAAAGGGGTCCTCGACGACCGGGCTGTGTAAACATTGCTCGCAAGTAGGCGTGGTCAGGCGTAGTCACACGAGACCCGTGGCGAAACGGGAAGAGAATTCTCGATGAAGCGCTCGGAGGAGGCGAAGAAAGGAGAAGCGCGCCAACCTTGCGTTGGACACCCTTTTACTAAAACATAATCTCCAAGCATTGTTTTTGCGCGACCAACCTAGGTATTACAGGGAAGTTATTAGGAATTCTTGAGGTCGACTAAGTGCATAAGACTCTAGTGAAATAGCAGAAATAGTCTTGTGGCCAGTAATTAAAACTTTTCAAGAGTTTTTCCCACATTATAATTGATACGCAATACAGAGTTGAAGCCTTTCACATCGATATATCGCGAAAACTTGTGTACAATTACCAAAATACAACATAAAAAGTCGTCTTGAAATAAATTTTTCATAATTTTTATTGTAACAGTTAAAGTTGAACCCACTGCCCCTATTGCGAAAAATTGTCCAAAATAGCGTGACGTAGATATTGAACGACCCCCATATATCTCTCACATATAACAATAATTACAAGAAAAGGAACATCGAAAGATAAAATCAAAGGAAACATTGACCAAAAAAGAATAATTTTTGAAATTGATAAAAGATCTTAATAGCATGTGCTTATAAAACTAAGATTTCTAACTAGAGAATAAAAAGAAAAAAGCATGGCAGTTTTTAAATTTGAAGAAGTAAAAATCGGTAATCTATATGCATAGAATTAAATATATAAACTTGCCATTTTGTCACTTCCAGCGTTCGCCACCCAGTATCGCACTGAATTTTTCCTTCCCCACTAAAAATTAAAGAGAAAGAAAAATCAGAGTTAAAAAATGATTAGACCTTTGGATGTTTTGAAATTAATGCAGCGCTTATAAATATATGATGGAGAAAACATTTATTCTTTATACAGTTGAACCAACTTCCGTGTTCTTATATGTTAATACAAATAGGGAAAATCCCCTTACAGTGTATAGAAAAAATTCATAAATTGCAGTATCCAAAAAGTAAGATATAAATTAACAAGCTCTTATAACGTGAATGAAGATGATTTATTGAGCTATGTGATAATATTCAAGAAAAAAAATTTTATGCGTCAATGAAAAATTTTTGTTATTATTATGAGTGGTTGAAATTTTCACAAAATATATTTTATACCTACAATATTATTAGGAAAATCAAAAAATTTTCATTTCTTTTCGAGTAAAATTAGCAGGAATATAATGTCCCCCATTTCGCTTCTATTTCACGATGCAGCTTTCTTCCGATTTAGTACCGTCCGATTTAATTCTGCTTTTCCTCATTTCGTGATCGAGGGTAATTTTATAGTGGTAACAAATTTTCAGACTAAAAACGGAATAATTCAGTCCCGGCTGCTTTTTTTAACACAATAGTCGGAAAAAAAACATAGATGGAATGATTAAATTTTCAATTTAAACAAACATTGCGAATAGAAAAAACAAAGTTTTAACAGGATAATCAAATCATTTAACTTTTAGCCAAAGAGTTTAATATTCTAGAATTAGTTGAATGTTCTCAAATTAGTCGAATGTTCTCAGATTAGTCGAATCTCCTCAAATTAGTTTCTCTTCCTACCAAGGGAGATTTTTCCGTCAAAAAAAAGGGAAATTTTATCCAAATTTTCGTTATAAAGCCCGGAAGATTATTTTTCTACAGAACATTTAAATTTCCGAAGAACAAATTGAATTTTTAACCAGAACAGCTGACTTTTCCTAAAATTTTTAATTTTTAACTGTGAATTATTCTCATTAAATGAACGCCGAATATTAAAGTTTTTAATTAAACGAAATTAATCCTCAACGAAAAAAAGAGTAGATATCAATAAAATAGTTGAATTTTTAGTCAAAGAGACGAAACTTCAATACACAAAACTCAATTTCCCAGTAATTTGAAACAAATTTCAACACAGAAGTTGCATTAATGAACAAACAAGATTATTCCTCAATAAAACATGGATTAGTTTATATTCATACAAACAAATTCCCGAATTTCGAATCAAAAAGCAGTTGAAATAAACCACGAAAGATCAAATGTTTGAGGTTCCTGTCAGAATAGTTGAATTGAAGTTCCTGAAAGACAACGCAGAAACAAAAGAATTTAATTTTTGACCAAGAAATGAACATATATCAAACGTATCCAAGTTCAAAAAACGAGAAGAATTGGGAAAGATTAGAGCAAGAAAAAAACTTTGAAAAATGTGATAAATAAATAGGAATTTAATAATTTATGGAATAAACAATAATAGTTTGAATGAACATTGAAGTTTGTTCCCGGAATTTCGAGTTAGACTTAGAAAGCTCGACATTTTTCGTATTAAATAAATAACACTCAATACCCAAGAAACATTCCGAATGGAAGTTTGGAAAGGTGAGGAAAAAGTGTTTGTCCCAGAAAACGTTCGCCCTACGTAGAAAACCCAACTAAGGAGAATCAAATCTCCCACTTGAGCTTGAATGAGGCTATCAAAGAGACATCAGAGTTTATTTTTCGGCCTTATCCATTGCTTCTATTGTTTAAACTAAAAAACTTCTATTGTTTATCCTCGTCCAAATTGAATGCGAATAAAGTGACGATACTTCGAGGGACCAGCGGTCCGTGAAAAACTGTTCGGAGTTGATGCGCCTTGCAGTCGCAGTGACGCGATGTCGCACTTTACTCCACTCTCATTTACCGAGGGTTAGGACTTGCGACACTTTCCTCAGCGCTGATCTCTCTCCTTGCTCCATATATCCTCTCTTCATTACTATGACAATAAAGTAACATTTTGAAATTATAAATCTATTGCATGGTCATAAAATGTATGCTTTTTTAAGAAAAAAACGTGAGAGACCAGCGGTTTGCAAAATACCGTTCGGGGTAGGTCCAACTCGACATCGTGGTGTTGCCGTGTCACGCTGTGCTCCTCCTTATCTACCAAAATCCTTAAATCTACAATTTTCTTCAAAATCAATCACACCTATCTTTCTGCATCAAGCGTTGCTTGAATATACCTATAGAAATTTACAATCATTTACCAATCTTAACCTAGTTTCCCCCAACCTCTGTTATAAAATAGTAGACGAGCAGCAAAATACTTAGAATTTGAATTCCTATTTCCTTGCTTTATGCGCAAGATGTAAAAAGATGAAGATCTAGGTGACGAACGAGGAAAATTGTCACGTATGAGTGGAAAATGGGCACTGTGTCGGTGTACGATTGTGGATATTTATCGCATAAGATAACAAAAGAATGATTCAGGGCTCTAATTTCCGAGTCTTAATTACTGTAATAATATTCTCTTTCTTTCCTTCTGGTATACTGGTTGTTTCACTTTTGCAAGCTTCAACTAACATCTGCGGGTTTAAAATGAAAGTCTGTCCAATAGAAAATTTAGTTTAAGCTATTGTAAAGTGGTGTTCACCAGGTAAGGAGAATCAATGAGTTTTTTGATATACTGGTCAATTATCATAAATGAAACTTTCAATGTTTTAACTTCCGACAAAGGGTCTCTTTAGACCACCAACCATGTGTAGCCTAAATACAGAATTCATCAAAAGTATCCATTCGGACTGCTAACATAAACAATGTGAATTACTTATATCTTTTCTAATTTCTTCCCAGATTTGTCCTCAATGAGGAAAGTCACAAAAGAAGATTTTGGAATGAAGGAGTACCAGGCCAAATATTGCTTCATGTTTACGATAATAAAATTAGAGGATCGTTTTCATCCTCTAATAAAAAGCAGATTTATTGTAGATTATGGAACATTATCAGGGATAGTGAGGTGTTTGATTTCCTGCTCGTTTCTTCATTTTAAGGATGTTAAATTACAATTATGTTGGTGCGCCATCACTTCATCATTGTACCCAAGCAAGGGTAATGACCTATTTCGAACATAGAACATTCATTTCGTATCTGCAAGATGGTTCCCACTGGGCACTAGGACGTTCTGAAGACGTCTTTAGGACGTACCTCTATGTTTTGAGACTTGGCATCTACAAGACAAGCTCTTGCTCTTACCAAGTCTCTGGAAGGGCCTAAGGACATCCTTTAAGACGTCCGTCAAAAGACGTCTATAGAACAACCTTAGGACTCGTGTGTCCACTGGGTTATAATAACGCGTCGTTCATTGCTCGAATGTTTGTCTGTGCTCACATGAGTTCATGGGCATAAGTTAAGCACAACACCTGTTGACAATAGCAGTATCATCAGAAAATCCTTCTTAAATATGGAAGAGAAAATATACATGATTATTGCGGAATATGTGAATGACACAAGATCAGAAGTCAATAATATTTTCACTAGGTATATGCTGAAACTTTTCGAGAGTTAAAGATTTTGAATATGCATAGATCTTTCTTTGGAAAAATTAATGTCCTCGAATCATGATAACATTCTAGCGACATGCGTGGATGGAAGGACGTAAAACATTATTACGAATAGAGATGGTTATATCAATAAATGTGAAGTTCTACTTGAAGACAGAACCACTTACATAGCTGGTTCATCCCTATATGATCTATTCGAATTTATTGGCATTCCGACTCATAGAAACTCCAGGAAAAACTAGCACATTTCGAACGATAGTTTTGACTATATTGAAAAGATGAATAAAATCAAGAAAACCCATAAGGATTCCAAAGTAATAGCACTCGATGTCACACCTTTTTTTGGTTGCATTTCACACAAGCTGGTTATTGCTTACATCAAGAAAAAGGGACATACATTAGTGACCATACTAGTCTTCCTCGGAGATCTCCCATTAAACTACTAAGATTCTGCTCCGACAATGCATACTGTGTTTTCAATAATAAATTCTACAAGCAGACATTCGGTGTTTCGATGGGATCTCCTATATCAGCTGCGATCGCTAATCGAGTTATGGAAAACATCTAGGATGGCTGAGATTACTGAGGAGTGTGGAGTTGCTGGCCTGATCGAAGCGAGGGCAGCACCACACGAGTCAGTGATCTCCGCCCTTCGCTACTTGCCATGTACGATTTTTTTCGTAAAAAGTGCATCAAGAACTCAGCTTGCGACGGTTGTGAACATATCATGACAATCACATACATAATTACGTTAATGGGTTGGCATTATTGACGCCTTTTCCGCGCGTAACTCAGTAATGCCAATACAGAAACACTATCAAATTTTTTCCATTCGCACAGCTGATTCACTTTCACCACTTCAGCTGACTTCTATCCGCCACTAGTGGCGAATAGAAATCTCAGCAGTAATACGCCATATTCGCAGCGCTCAAGAGGCGGTGAAAGTCGAATTTTCGTTGCACGTGTTATGAAAAAATATTTTGAGAACTCAACACAAGACGCAAGTTTACGATAGAGGGGGGAACTGAAGTGAATACTATCCCCCTATAAACAGATGTTACCGCGAATAGCATTTCGAATAGTTATTATTCGGAATGTCTGATCATCACACTACCCTCTCCTTTCTAAGATTGTCGTTCGCAACAATGAAAACTCTTGAAATCAAGAGAAACAATCTGTTGTCGACCAATGGTTGCGCCAGGGATGCCGAAATACGAAGTCCCCCAGGTAGAGCCCAGCAATCACTCAAGAAAGACAACTGGAACCTGATTGTTGAATTCTTTAAATTTTCTTCTTTCTTGACCCGAATGAGTTAATCTTTGTTCTTCCAATAGTGACTCCAGGGATCAACCCAATCGTCACTCCCGGGAAAAAGGACCCGTCTCTTGAAAATCAGGGAAATTCATTTCAAGGGAGTGGTCATACTGTTTGAGATTAAACTTGGGTAGGAGATGGCATTCTGTAGTTCGACCCGAATTCCGGTTCTGACATCTGCCCGTAGCTTGGGGAAGACCACAGCTCCAAAAACTAAAGCAAAACAGTTCCGCACTTCTTCTTGTACTCTGCTAAACGATCTGTACGATTTTTCATTATCGCGGACGATAATTTTTTAAAGAAGGGGGGAGTGTGACCGTAAAGCACAGTAAGTGCTAGCACAGAATTATATATGGAAATTTCGTCTTTATTTGTTACATTTTTACTTTTCGTAATACTCCGTACACTGCCGATAACCTTTCTACCCTCATTTATGGGTCTGGATATCTCAGCATCTATCTTCCCGTCAACAGTGAAAAAACATCCAGCTTAAATTACCAACTTGTTCTATCTTTTCTCCACTTAGGGTAGTATTGCATTTCGTTTTCGCATCCTTACTTTCAATCACAATAATTTCAGTTTTATTCACATTAATGTTAAGACCCATGCTCTTCATGCTGGTATCCAGTCCGCTCAACATCCTCTGCGAATCCTCGGCTGATTCTGCCGTAACGATCTTGTTATCTGCAAACGCGAGGCCACGAACTGTCACTGTCCCAGATCAACACCTTCCTCGTCAAAGAGAACCATTCTCAGACATTTGTCCATGTATATATTAAACATCCAAGAGGACACAACACATCCTCGCCTAACACCCTGCCTGATATCAAACTTATCGCTAAGTTGTCCATTTACTTTCACGCTTGCTTTGCTAATATTATATATTGCTTGTGTTCTTTTCAGAAGCCGTTCAGCCACTCCATATTCTTTTAGGACCTCCCAAAGCCAAAGTTTAGCTCTATTTACCGTGTCGAAAGCTCTTCCCAAATCAACAAATGCACAAAGAACTGTTTTTTTACTCTTAGGCTTTTTTCTGTGATATTTCTCAAGCTAAATATCTGATCCGCAAATGATTTTCCTGGAACTTATTAGGCTAATCGCTCTATAATTATTAGTCGCCTTGAATACCCTTTCCCTTGTAGATTGGGACAATAATCGCCTTGCTACAATCGCTCGGAACTTCGGTATTCACAGCACACACATTCATAAATTCATAGAGCCACACAAACAAATATCCGCCACCGAAATCGAGCATTTCAGAGGAAAAATCATCCACACCGGCAGCCTTACCATTTTTCAGTTCTTCAATTACTCATCCAAAAACCTAGAAAATTTACTAATGTTTGAACGTTGCTTGCTCTTTAGTTTTAATGAAATGTAATAATAATTAATAGAGTTCTTGAATCCTTAATCAATAACAATAATTCTATTTTACTCTTTCGTCTTGCTCTTGTGATTTTTTCGTCCCGTAACGAAATTTTCAACCATATAAGGCAATGAGCAGCAATAACTTAAGAATATTTTTCGAAAAATTAGGTTCCGAACTCGTTCTAGCGTCTGATTATCATATTTTAGATGTTTCACGACTGCAACACAAGAGTATAATACATGCGAAACTACGTAGATAAGATGTCAATTATACGTCATATTAAGGTAATAAGAGAGAGTCCGGTCTCCTATCTCGTGTATAACGTAGAATGTACAATGTGCACATAATAGAACATTCGAGCGACGGACGATGCGTTTATATAACCATCTTGCAGACATGAAACGAATGTTCTATGTCTCTAATATGTCACATCTTGCTTGGGTACAAGGATGAAGTGATGGACCACCATAATTGTTGCTTTTTAATAAAGGGTAAGAACAACCCTCTAATTTTATTATCGACAACATGTAGCAATATTTTGCTCTCTGACTTTTTTACTCTAAAACTTCCTTTCATGAGTTACCTCACTGAGGTTTAATATCGTTAAATTACAACTAAAGAGTAATTTACATTATTATTCATGCAAACATTGTGACCAAACACTTGTTAAGAGATCTGTATATAGGCTATACATATTTGTTGATCTGAATAGGCTCCTTCGTCGAAGGTCGAAACCGCGGAACATTAAAAGCTTCATTAATAAAAATTGAACAGTGTACCAAAAAACTAAACATCTTTTACCTCGAGGTATAAGGAAAGCTTCAGAATATATACTGTGGTGGCGGTTGCGTTATCGACCAGTGGCCTAGTGTGTCCAGTCGATACGACACGAGCGTTATAATAAACCGGCGGCAGATATCTAACCTCGAAGTAACCAACTCACTTTCCTGAGTATCACCTTTTTGATCCCATTTGTCCATCTTGGCCAGTGGTAATTGCTCGGAAGTAAGAGAAACGAGCGCCAACGACCACTAAGATTAACACAAAAATGTTCAGAATTACCGAAACGCGTTTTTCATTTGTTTATATAAACTAAACGCAGCCTTTGACACAACCAGAAAATTACCGAGCTTATCGCAGGGGTTCAAATTATATATCCGTGCATTCATACCTTATCCTAATTAGCCCGATAATGCTTGATTAAATATGTCGAACTAAAATTGATAGTTTTCGGGATGTTCCCGCATGGCAAGTCTAATCCATCCCTTTCGCACTGGGGTGACCTCTGGCCATTCAAAAATGATGTCCCGAACTTTCTCATCGCATGTCTCGTGCTGCGAACTCGATCAAAATTTTTCCAAAATGGAAGAGAGGTTTCGTTCCTTCATTTTTTTCAAATGTTGTGTAATTTCCTAAAAATTAAATTTTGTAATGTTTCATTTCATTCACACGATTGACACAAAAGCTTTGCGTTCAATGGTAAAAATTATAACACATTTGAAGATATTTTATGGTTTTTCATGGATGAAGCAAAAACTACTTGTCCTATCGAAAAATAAATCTTACCAAATTTCTAGATCCTTATTGCACTCTTAATCTCTTGGACCGATATTCCGATCCATTTGACTGGAACCCTGGTCCAAGCAGTGGTAAAAAAATCTGGTCTAATTGGACCAGAATTCTCGTACTCTTCCTGGTCTAAGGTTGGACTACTTTCTGGTCCATTAAACCAGAAATTCGTCCATCGGACCGGAAAGTCAGTCCACTGGACCAAAATCGCAAGTTTAGTCATTGCGCTTGGACCAGAATTTCGGTCCAATGGATTTGGAGTGTGTTTGCCCAATTTTCGTTCATCTCTGTTTTCCTGTACCTTGCATAGTTTGACCAAAAAATTAAAATTAAACAGACATTCGTAAAAATCTATTCTTAGGTTTCAGGGGGTCTCAAAACGTGAACACTTGCCAAAAAAGGGACAGGGGGTCATATTTCACACAAATCTAATACCTTTTCTGATGAGAATGTAAAAATGCATAACATGAGTCATATCCCATCCATTCATATAAAACGACAATCGAAAAATCGATGTAATAAAATTTATAATGATACCACTGGCCAGGATCATTCATTCATGGTGCAGGCATAAAATTTGGTTAGTATTCCAAAAAATATCTAGATCTCCCAAAAAAAAGTTCTCAAAAGGAAATTTGGGAAGGTGGGAGGAATTTCGTTACAAAGTATTTTTTAAAAAACCCAAATCAGTCGCGTAAGCTTAGTTGAGAATCGTCTCCAAAGGTATGTCAAAGATATTGATTTTTTCATAAATCATAAAAAAGGAAACAACATGAAATAAATAATATTTGAACTATTTTCCTTCATGAACTGGAATAAATATAATGCAGTTGATTTTTGACACTGCAAATTATTTGCAAAGTTTTTAGGAAGAATACAACTTTTATCCTTTGTCTTTAGTTACTATTGACACAGGCATATCGAGTCTCTCATCTGTCCGCTTTTATAACTTTTATTAATTTTTTTGGATCTATTAAAATCTTACGATTGAAACATATTTTATTGATTCTGGTAGCACTACCCCTTTTTTATTTATTCATCGTTAAATTGTTAACTTTAATGAGAAGTAGCCAGATGAGAGACACGATATGCCTGTCAATAGTAACTGGAGACACAAGATTAAAAAATATGTTCTTTCTAACAATATGCAAATAATTGGCAGTGTCTAACATCAACTGCATTATTTTCAATCCAGTTCATGGAGGAAAATAGTTCAAATATTATTCATTTCATGTTGTTTCCCTTTGTATGATTATGAAAATATCAATATCTTTGTTATACCTTTGAAGACGATTCTCAACTAAACGTGCACGACGAATCTGGTTTTTTTTAAATACTTTGTAATCAAATTTTTCTCACCTTCCCAAATTTTTTTTTGTTGAAAGTTTCTGTTTTGGGGTAAATTTACGAAAAAAACTGGAACAAGACAACGCAGGGGTGTGAGGGGTACAGTAGCGAGCTCTAACATGTATTTTAGGACATAAACTTCGATAAGGCACTATTCTTTCCACTAGAAGAAGCCCTTTTCTGTAAGTATTTAATATAAAAATCAATGAACGACACCACAGTCGACCGTATCATTTCAAATAGTTTCGTGGACAATCGTAATATTGCGAATTCATACTCCTGATTTGTCGTTTCGCAGGAATATCATCAGAAGACTGAAATTGACTGAAATTGGATTTAAATCCAACCGGCAATTCACATTTGAATCCAACATTCCAAAGCGGACTGAACAGGTCTCCTGACTTTTGTAATAACCATTTGTTAAAAAAATATTAATATCAGACCTTCATGGAATAGAATAAATGGATGGATGGATTAAAAAGCGGAGCATCATCCATAAAATTATATGATTGAGTGCATAGCTTCTGAATTCCTCTACAATTTCTGCTGGAATTCCAGCGTCATATAGATACATATATCTATTGGTTGAGTGCTCTGTTGGTCAAGTGACCAAATTTAAACCGCAACCTTTGTGCGTTAACTACATAGACGGATGTGTGAACCGTCGACGTTAATTAGTCACTCGTGTGAAATGCCTTTATTCCGAAATTGTTTGCAAATAGTTCTGCATACCTGCAGAAACGAAATATTCCAATCTTATTCTTCCCCTAATTCGGATTCCACAAAATCTACTTTACTTATATTCAACATAGTATCATAGTCAGTCTTTCATTTTCGACTATTTCGACCATTTCAGTGGATAAATACTCTGCATTTACAAGAAAAAATCAATATTTCTATTTCAGATTAGCATGAGTTAATAAATAACCTAAATGACAATATAACTTTCTGAAAACTCATTTGGGATTGGGGTATTCATCCTGATCATGGCACTCGCGCAATGGCGCCAGAACAGGAGGGGGAGGGGCCACTGCACCAAAATTTTCTTTGGGTGGGAGGAGGGGAGTAATGCTTTCGCCCCCCGCCCCAAATAATCCTGGCCAGCGGTAGTTGGCCGAAGGTGAGAGAAACGAGCGCCAACGACTACGCTAAGATTAACACAAAAATATTTAGAATTACCGAAACGCGTTTTTCATTTGCTTATATAAATTTTACGCAGCCTTTGCCACGACCAAAAATTGAACGAGCTTATTGCAAGGGTTTAAATTATATATCCGTGTATTAATACCTTCTCTTAATGGGCCCGATGATGCTTAATTAAATATGTCGAACTGAAATTGAGAGTTTTCAGAATGTTCCTGCATGGCTAGTCCAATCCGTCCCTTTCGCATCTGTGCTCGCTCGCTACGGCGAGACAAGGAAAGCTGTTCTTCCGAAATGTCTCTTTCACACCCGTGCTTGTGATCCTCTATGTCTTCTGCGTCAGAGCTGGCACGTCAATTGAGCTGCCGGATCATCAGAGGGGGGGCACGTAAAATTATTTTAAAGAGAACAGGGTGAAACCTGGCCATTCGAAAATGAGGTCCCGAATTTTCAATGCTTAAAAGTACACTATAATACAAAATTTCATTGCGCATCTTTTTCTTACCGGAAAAAATATTTTGTATCTTTTACTGTTCCCGAAATTCATATGAAACCAGTTTTTCCTAAAATTGAAAATTGATCTCCTTCTTCACTTCAACTCTCGACAACTCAACCAATTTTCAAAATTTGAAAATAAATCAAAAAAGAAAATACGTATTTAAGTATTTGAGAAGTAACTTTTTCATCAGCTGTGATTCCTCATACATTTCCCTGGAGCAGAGGATAAAAAAAAGTTAAGTAATCGAGTAACATCAGAGTATTAGGATCATGTAAGAGTTTTGAGGAGAATATCAGTAACCGATATGTTAACATTGATAGGATTCATCTAGATTAAGTAAATTAATGGGAATTGAAACAAAATTGTTGGTGATCTATGATTTAAAAAAAAAGTTCGTGAAATTCATTTAGTTCGTGGTTATTGATGATATTTATTGTGATTCATAGAATTTAAGAGAATGTATTCAATTTGTGGGAATTTTCGGAAACTTATGACATTCATGGAAATGTATCAAATTTGTGGTTTTTTATGAGATTTGTGATGATTTATACAATTTGTGATAATTCATAATGGTAATTTATGAAATCAGAATAAATCTATCCTGCGATGATTTATCCTTATGATATAGAATCTGCACGCTGCATGGGGACATTCTCATCGCACGCTTCAAGCTCGGTGGTGAACTCATCCCGTGTCTCGTACTGCGCACTCAATCAAAATTTTTCCAGAACGATAAAGAAGTTTTGTTGTTCCATTTTTTTCATATGTTGTGTACTTTTTCTGGAAATTCAATTTTTTCATGTTTTATTTCATTTTTTACGATGGAAACAAAAACTTCGCGTCCAATGGGAGAAATGAAAACGCATTTGAAGATATTTTTCTGGTCAAGAACTTGTATGTATTTTTTTCTAGAGCTTGTGTTGATTGTCCGATGATCCCGTTTCTTCATTTTTAATATGGTTTTTTATAAATGAAGCAAGAACTACTTGTCCTGTAAAAAAGCAGATTTTACCAAATTTGTAGATCTTCATTGTTTGCACAATTTTTG
>WSXT02171979.1:0-22716 GCA_011762715.2 Neuroterus valhalla | reverse complement strand
ACCCTTCTTCCTGTCTTCTCACCTTTCCTCCTTCCTCCTGTCCTTCTTTCTCTCCTTTCTTCTCTGCTTCTTCCCTTCCTTCCTCTCTTCCACTCTTTGAAATATACAAAAAATATTCCGAACATCAAAAATTATGATTGTATGATTTATTACTGTAACACCTTCAAATGCACATATTATTGAAAGAAGTGAAGGAAAAGATAGGAAAGATAAAAGAGAAAGTTTTTTACCGTTTTTACCGTTTTGAGTTTTTTACTGGGAGATTTTTTACCTTGATAAGGGTGTTGGGTGAACACCAATGTATATATATTCTCATTGAAAAAAAAGACGAGAGATGAAAAAAAGAGAAAGATTCTACATTCCTTTGTTTCCCCCTTTCTTTTTTCTTTATTCCTTCTCTTCCTTCCTGTTCTCCTTCCTTTCTCCCTCTCTTTTTTTCTTCCGCTTTTTTCTCCCTTGCTCCCTATCTTCCTTCCATTACATTGTCTGCTTATTTCTCCCTTTCTTCTGTATTTCCTTCTTAGCTTGCTTGTTTCTTTCCCTCTAACTCTATTTCCTTCTTACTTCCTTCTGTCGTTTATTTCTTCTCTTCATTCTCTCTTCTTCCTTTTTTTCTCTCCACCCTTCTTCCTGTCTTCTCACCTTTCCTCCTGTCCTTCTTTCTCTTCTTTCTTCTCTGCTTCTTCCCTTCCTTCCTCTCCTCCACTCTTTGAAATATACAAAAAATATTCCAAACATGAAAAATTATGATTGTATGATTTATTACTGTAACACCTTCAAATGCACATATTATTGAAAGAAGTGAAGGAAAAGATAGGAAAGAAAAAAGAGGAAGTTTTTTACCGTTTTCACCGTTTTGAGTTTTTTACTGGGAGATTTTTTACCTTGATAAGGATGTTGGGTGAACACCAATGTATATATTCTTATTGAAAAAAAGACGAGAGATGAAAAAAAGACGAGAGATGAAAAAAAAGAGGATGATTCTACATTCCTTTCTTTCCCCCTTTCTTTTTTTCTTTATTCCTTCTCTTCCTTCCTTTTCTCCTTCCTTTCTCCCTTTCTTTTTTTCTTCCACTTTTTTCTCCCTTGCTCCCTATCTTTCTTCCATTACATTGTCTGCTTATTTCTCCCTTTCTTCTGTATTTCCTTCTTTGCTTGCTTGTTTCTTCCCTCTTTCTCTATTTCCTCCTTACTTCCTTCTGTCGTTTCTTTCTTCTCTTCATTCTCTCTTCTTTCTTTCTTTCTCTCTACCCTTCTTCCTGTCTTCTCACCTTTCCTCCTTCCTCCTGTCCTTCTTTCTCTCCTTTCTTCTCTGCTTCTTCCCTTCCTTCCATTTTTCCTTCTACCTCTCTTTCTTCCTACATTCTTTTATATCCTCCTTCATTCATTTCTCCTCTTCTCCCTCCCTTCCTTCTTTCCTTCTTCCTTCCTTTCTTTTTCAATCTTCTTCTTTTCTTCATATCCTTGCTTTCCTCTATACCTTCTCCCTCTCTCTTCTCTCTTCTTCCCTTTCTTCCTCTCCCTCTCTCTTTCCTGCCTTCTTCTTTCCTCCTTTCTTTCTTTTTCCTTTCTTCCTTCCCTTGCTTCTTTTCCGCCTCTCTTTCTTCTTGTTTTTCTTCCTTTAATCTTTTACCTTTCTTTCCTTTCATCCTCTCCTTATTTCTGTATTTCTTCCTTTTTTCAAATAACTTCAAAAATTGTTGGTTCTCCGAATTCTTAAACATTCTTCCAATCATTAGGTCCTACAGGAGTTGTAATGAGCAATCATCAATCTCTCATTTCCTTTCTTCTTTTCTCTCTCCCTCTTATCCTCCTTTCCTTCTGTCCTTTCTTCCTCCCATTCTTCATTTTCTTTTTTTTCCTTACTTTCTTTTTCTCCTCCTTTCTTTCTTTCTTCTTTCCTTCTACTCCCGTCTTTTCTCCTTCCTCCCTGCTTTCTATCCTTCCTTTCTCCAATTTCCCTCCCTTTCATCCTCCTTTTCTTTCTTCATTTCTTCCTTCCATCCTATTTTCCTTCTTTCCTGTCTTCCTCCCTCTCTTACCCTTATATGTCACTCTTTCTCCTTCCTTATTTCCCTCTCCCTTCCTTTCCTCCTTTCTATCTTTCCGTCTCCCTCCTTTCCCTGCTTTTTCCTCCTTCCTTCCTTCCCTCCTTTCTTTCTTACTTTCTTCCTCCTCAATCATCAATCTCTCCTTACTCTAAAAAATATCACAAAATCCCTTCCTTTCTCCTTTTCTTCCTCCATTGGATCCTCCTTTCCTTCTTCCTTCTCTTTCTCCCATTCTTCATTTTCTTCTTTTTCCTTTCAATTTTTCTTCCCTTCTTTCTTTCTTATTTATTCCCTTCTACTTCCGTCTTTCTTCCTTTCTTCCTTCTTTTCGCCCTTTATTTTTTCTTTTCCCCTCCCTTTTCTCCTCCTTTTCTTTTTCCTTCCTACCATCCTCCATTTTCCTCTTTTTTCCTTTCTCTCTTTCTTTTTTTCCTTCTTTCTTTTCTTTTATCTTTCTTCTTCCCATCTACTTTCGTCTTTCTTCCTTCCTTCCTGCTTTCCGTCCTTCCTTCCTCCCATCTTCCTACCTTTCATCCTTCTTTTCTTTCTTCATTTTTTCCTTCATTCCTATTTTCCTCCTTTCCTTTCTCCCCCTCACTGTCATTCCCCTCCTTTTTACGCCTACCCTTGACCTCTCCCTTCCTTCCCTCCTTTCTTTCCTTTCGTCTTCCTCTCTTCCTCGTTTTTCCCTCGTCTCTTTTTTCTTTCTCCCTTTTCTCGCTTCTTTTTTGCCTCTCTTTCTTTGCCTTTTTCTTCCTTTAACCTTTCACCTTTCTTTCCTTTCATCCTCTCCTTATTTCTCTCCTTATTTCTTATCCTCTACCTATTCCTCTGCCCTTTCTTACTTTTTTCAAATAACTTCGAAAGTTGTTGGTTTTCCGAATTCTTAAACATTCTTTCAATATAAGGTTCTACAGGAGTCAAAATGAACAATCATCAATCTCTCCTCACTCTAGAAAATATTTAAAAATTCCGGTTTTTTAACATTCTCCAAGTTTCTCTTGTCACTTATGTTATAATTAAAGAATAGTTATCTCGAATTAACATCAATGAATACCTTCACAATGCATCATTTTAATATTATAATCCTGATAGTAACCTACCAAGATTCAGTTCGTTCTGCATTCTTCGATTTTTTTTAAATTCTTGAGTTACACGAGAATCATTATCAACAAGCATCAACAACTATGATTGTTCCAATAGTTTTTGTTGTTTGGGCAAAGCCTTCGAAAGAACCTTTCAACAACAAAAAAATTTTTTGAATAAAATAAGAAGAAAGATAAAAGAGGTAGCAAGCTTCAAGTCTCTGCTTTCTCTTTTTCCTATCTGTCGTTTTTTTTTCAAGAAAAACCAAAACAAAAATATTTGAAATATTTAATAACGTTTTGGTTTTCACACAACAGCCTTATCAAGTTAAACATTTCCCAGCAGATTGAAACCCAAGAGAAAACCAAGCTGCTTTCTCTTTTATCTTTCCTTTTTTTTCTTCACCTTTTTTTAAATTTTCTTTTAATTTTAATAACAATAGGTATATTCGAAGGTGTTCGTTTGAATTTGGTCATTGGATTCTCGGTTTTTTATTTAATTCTTTCCCTCTTTGAGTTATATAGAAATCAATATTACAAACAATGGGAATTATAATTGTTGATATAATTAATACTGCTCATCAATGTCTGCATAATTTATTGTTGTTTATAACATTATGCTCTCGAAATAACATACGAAATTTCAATTATTCTCTAAATTTTTCAACTTTCTTTTCATTCTCAAATCAAACATGATCAATACACTACAAATGTCAACAACAATTATTCCCTAAACAATTTTCGGTTGTTTCCTATCATTTTTTTGGGGATCTACCTACGAAGGTGCGTTATTCTCCTTATTTCAATGTTTTCGTAGCCTAGGGCAGAAAGTCCAATATTGCTGGTCAGGTTCCCGTCCGTTTGTCGTACATTCTCCCCAGGAGGGGAAATGAGTAGAAAAAAATGAAAGGTAAGGTAGGAAAAGTGGTAGAGGAAGATGTGTGTATAGGTGAGGGGTTGAATAGTAAGGGAGAGATTAGTAGGAGAAGTGAGGGTAATGACGTTATTGAGGAGGAAGTGAAGGGAGGAAACGATTAATAAGGAAGTGATGATAATAAAGTGATGGGAAGTGGGGCGGTAGAGCAGTTCTCCCAACAATATCCCAGAGCACTACCGCACCAATAACGAAATCAAGTTGGCGCATGCGCTGTGATTCTCTTGGCCCTCATTGGGAACGCTGGTTGAAAGTAAGAAGAGTGAGGTTCCGTACTACCTATAAGGGGAAGTGTAGTGATGGTGATAGAGGTTTTGAGGCGAGGAGGGAATATAGGATTGAATGTGAATGGATAAAATCAGACTGGATTGTACTTAATTGGATAAAATCGAATAGGCACGGATGGAATGGGATAGGATTGTAATAATTCAAGGGGTTTTTGACCTTCCTATCATTTATTCACAATTGCTCACTCAATTTCAACCACATTGTGTCTCATCACCCTCTTCACGCCAAATGTGAATGTAAAAATGTGACAATTGTATTCGGTCTCCCTCAGGTTCTTCCGTAAGCAAAAAAGGGGATCCGCAAATTGCTATTCCAACTTTCAGAGAAGTAACCGCTGAACCCTGCCTGCGATATTACAGCCCAGGCTCTCGTTTCCTCAAGTTCTCCTTTCCTTGATTTGCATTCAGAGCTACTCCTGGCCACTTTCTTTCAAATCTCTTTCTCCGAACCATTTCGGATTCACAGTGGCCAGCGAGTTTCCTGAGCGTGAACTAATTCGATGGAATTTGTACGTTTGCGGGTTTTCTGAAGAAAAAAAAATTGTTCAGAAATTAAAGGCGCTTCCTTAAATCTTCTCATTTTGAGTCAAACTGTGAAGTTTGGATTATTTGCATGATTTTATAATACTTGTTTCACTTTATATCTAATTACAGAAAAGTGGGTATTGATTTTTCTATATAAATTCAAAAAAAGGAGGGTTTTTCAAAAACTACTTAAGAGGAGTGGAGGCTGAACCGGTTTCGTCACGGTTGATAACATAGGGTGGGGAGGGACGCATAATGCGATATAAATACATTTGACTCTATGTGAACAGTTTCGAGGTCTAGGAAAGAATGAGTCCTGGTATCGATACACGCTCTATTTATGGTCAACTGGAAAGCATTGCTTACGCGCAGGTAGTGGGAAGGGTTGCACCAGATTGATCCGCATTCGCCGCTAGCGAGAAATTTATAAACGAGATGTCTATCATGTATAGTGCCAGAAGCGAGTCTCGCATGATTGACTCGCACTTGTCAAATAAGAAATTACATCAGAATGCACAGGGGATAAAAATCTCCCTTTGGTTATAAAGTAAACTTATATCATTTTGTTTAGAACAGGTCTTTTTACATAAAAAATTCAACTTTTTGTTTGGAAGGTAAACTTTTTTTCAAACCTTTATTTTGTTGGTTGAATATCTCTGGTTGAGAAATCGTTAATTTTTGGTTGGAAATTGAACAATTTGGTTTGGAATTTCTGCATTTTATTGGTACTTATCTTTTTTCGTAAAAAATTGATTTTCATAGTTGAAGATTCAACTGTGTCAATGGCTTCCTTCTTCCAGTGAACAAATCATTTTTTTTAAATGAATTTTAACTATTTTTTATTTCAAATCGAAACATTTGTGATTTCAAGTATATTTTATGAAATCTGTGTACAAGATTTCATTTTTAAGCTTGATTTTTATCTCTTTCACTCCAAAATTTAACAAAAGTGTTGAAAATCAACAATCTCGTAGAGATTTCATTCCTTTAGTTCGAATGGATTCTTTTCAATCAATATAAAAATCTTTTTTCATCCTAAACATCAACTTTCATATTTTTGGTTGATGATTGGTCTTTTGCGATTGAAAATTTAATTCCTATATCGAATGTTAAAATAATTGATCGAACATTTGTTCCATGGACTGAATATTTACCTTTTTTTTTGTATCTCATCTATCTTGGTAAATAATGAGTTTTCTTGGTTAGAGATTCGAATATTTTGTTGGAATTTTTTCGCTCCTAGGCCTTGAACGAAGATGCTAGGGGGAGCTCTCGCCAGAGTTCATTGCGATTGGAATGCGGGAGGGGTAGGGATCTGTCCCTCCGTAGTGACAGCAATACTACTAACTCTTCTTGATATAAAGCGTTTCTGATCATAAATCAAAATCATTCACCAGTTGTCATTTCAAATAATAATTCTTATGTTGATAACTAATCCTTTTTTAAAAATAATATGATCACTTGTTCGATTGTTGAAATACATAATTAATAATTCATTGTATTGCTTCAATCATTCACTATGTATGGAGAAAGTTTTCTTTCTTCTTAGAAATTGCAATATATTGGTTGGAAATTTATTTTTTCTGTTGTAGATCAATCTTTCCGGTTGAACTCCATTTGAATTCAAGTTTTCAATAATTCGACTTTTTTATCGAAAATATGTTTGTTTTTTCAGTAGGAGATTCATTTATATAAATGATAATTTATTTCTCTTTTATTAATTTAAAAATTAATCGTTTTCTTCCTTGAATTCAATATTTTTGATCAAACTTGGACTCTTTTTTGACCAATCCGCGTATCAGTTTTGATGATTCGACTATTCCCAATGGAAACTTGAAACCTTTTTCGTTCAATCGTATTTTTATGGTCAATTTTAATTGCTCTTAGTTTAAAATTGAACTTTTCGGTTGAAAATCATCTTTTCTATGAAAATTCCTCTTTTTTCTCAATTTGTTCGGTTTTCATCGTAAAATGAAAAAACTTCCCATAGTTGAATAATCAAATATTCTTTTTTTCGTTGGTAATAATCAATCTTTATGTTGAATTTAATTCAACTCGGAAATTAGCATTTCTGTAGATAAATCGGCTTTCTCGGTAAATTTAAATAATTCCCATCGACATTGAGAATAATTTCTGATTTGAAATATCAATTATAATATTTTTCGTTCAGTTCTAATCTTTTTTGATTAAAAATTCGATTAATTTTCTGAAAGTTGAATTTCATTGTCATAAATTTTTTCTTCTGTTAAAGATTAATTTCTTTAATCGAAAATTCAACGCAGTTCATAATTCAAATGATTTTCGTCAAATTTTATTCGTTTTGATTAAGAAATCCGACCTCAGGTTCAAAAGTTAATCTTTGTAGAGTGAAAATTCAACTATTTGTGAAAATTGAACTTTTTTGGTAGAAATACGTTTTTGGCTGCATTTTATTCGTTTTTTTTTTCTTTCCGAGAATCCGAAGATGTGGTTGAAAATACATTTCCTCAGGTTGTGAATTCGACTATTTTATGGGAAATTGAACTATTTCGTTGTAAATGTATCCCTATTGCTTGAAATTTTTTCTAGTTGGGTGTAAATGATAAAATTCATATTCTCGTGCTTGGGATCGAATAATTTGTTAAGCATTTAGTTTCCTTTTTGGAAATTCAACTTCTTTTTTGGTGAGTCGTTTTTTGGTTGAAAAGACAACTGCTTCATTGAAGTTCGTAATTTTTGATTGGTTTATCCTTAAATACA
The DNA here is from genome assembly GCA_011762715.2 of Neuroterus valhalla. NCBI lineage: Eukaryota > Metazoa > Arthropoda > Insecta > Hymenoptera > Cynipidae > Neuroterus > Neuroterus valhalla. Next base: position 15,095 of record WSXT02171979.1, on the reverse strand, counting down.
AAATTCTTGATATCACAATAAAATTCCGATTCCAGTTCCAAATTACTTCTTCTTTCATTCGAATTTGAACTATTTCACTCGAAAATCATCTTTTCTGGTTGTAAAATGGATATTTTTCTGATGATGTAACATAACCCGATTTGAGATTCTGGAAGTTTTTATATTCAGTTCAATTTAATAAATGTTTATTGATATTTCAATTAAATTTATAATTGATTGTTACCCTATTCCCGTTAAAAAAATACCCATTAACCCTGTTTTTAAAGCACCCTGTTTTATTTCTCACCCCAAAATTAATAAATATTAACAAACTTGATCGTTTTAAACTTACCACAATTGCAATTTTATTTCTCATTTATGAAAGTTCCATACACAGAAAAACAATTTATAAGTTACGACCCCAAACCTGAAGCAATCGTACTTTCGTCTGAGAGGGTGATAAAATATTCTCGTAAAATTCCCGAGAAAAAATTCTTGGGAATTATTCTCCTTAAAAAGTATCAATTTTACGAGTCTCTTCCATAATTGAAAAAATCCTTATTCGCAAAAAGAATAAAATTTATTTGAGAAAAAAAAATTGTACACCGTACAAAAGAGTATCTCATGCCCAGTGGAGATAGTCATTGAGGATAAAAAATGAGGACTGGATTTCGTTTAGAGCACTTTTCTAACTTAATTTTTTTATTCGTTCAGAAAAATGTTTCTGACATATTCTTTCAAAACCATGTGTATCGAGGAACAAAGTCTTGTGGAATAACAAAACAAGAACATTTCCTACTTCATTTGAACTTTTCTCGTCGTTTTCCTTGTATGAGTCTACTCTCTTTTTTCATCAACCTGAATATTCTCTCCCCAAAGAAACCACCTTTTCCCTTACAGTCTTGCTCTTCCATTGAGATATTCTCTATAATTAAATCCACATCTCTTGTTTTCCTACCAGCAACTTTCCTAATTTCTTCCTCTTTTCTCTCCCTATCTTCATTTACCCTACTATCTTCTACCTCTTGTCTCTCATCATTATCTTCTCTGCCATTAATCCTCTTTTCTGTTTCTTCAAACCATTGACATCTTCTTTACTATCAAATCTTTCCCCATTACCATCACCATTCCTACCGCTGCTCTACCTTCTCTGAATTCTATTTTTGTTTCTCGTATCTCTCACCTATATCCCCGTCGTACCCTTTCCTTTACTCTTCCAACCCCCTCTCATGGAGATATGTCTCTACCCAAGAATATGTTTTTTTATATAGAATTTTCTCGTCTTTCCCCTTCTATGGGGGTACTCTTTTTTCCATCACCTTGAATATTCGCTCTCGGAATAAACCACCCTTTGTCTTCCATTCTTGCTCTCCCAATAAAATCTTCCCTATAATTCAATTTACACCTCCTGTTTTTCTACCAGCAACTTTCCTAACTTCTTCCTTTTTTTCCTTCCTATCTCCATTCTCCCTACTATCTTGTTCCTCTTTTATCTCATTATTTTTTTTTTGCCGTCAATCCCTACTTTTTTTCCTTTGAACCATTGGCATCTTATTGACTGTCAAATCTTTCCTTATTACCATTACCATTTCTCCCAATCATCTACTTTCTTCAGATTCTTTCTTTGCACCTTTTACCCTTCACCTGTATCCCTGCGGTACCTTTCCTTTACTGTTTCCAACCTCCTCTTATGAAGGCTCTACCATCACTATGACTTACAATTGCCCCTTTCCTCGACCTCTCACATTTAACTAAGTCTCCCATTTCTCCGTCCCAATCCTATACTATGCCTTCTATGTATAATCTTCTATCTTTGAACCCATGTATTTTTCCCTTCCTTCTTTCATTTTCTACTATTCTCCTTATTTTGGATTGCATCTGTTTTCTTCATGTCGAATCATCTTCTATTCTTTCTGCTCTTTTATCTCACACCCTCTTCTTTGACATCACCTCCCTCTCATGTTCCATATCCTTTGACTTCACTTGTACCCCCTCGTCTCCTCTTCCCACGTTCATTTCTATACTTTCTACTTCCTACTCCTGCACCATCTCCTGCACCATCTCCTTCAGACTTCTTTCCCTCCTTTTTTTCCTTCCAATCTTCTGGAAAGAGCTCTGCATTTCTTCTAACCTACTTTCTTACTCTACTACTTTTTTATTAAGTTCTTTCTGCTTTGCTAGTTTTTTCATTGGGTCATCTGTTTCCATCAACACGATCATCATTCTGCAAACATATTTTAAATTTCTTCCTTCTGAATGGCTCCAGTGTTTCAACGATCATACATCTCGCATGTTTGGGACGACGCCCACGTAGCATTCTTCTAGAAAAATCCGCCCTTTTTTCATAAACCTGTTTCACTTACTGCTCTTTCCGACTCATCCCAATTTGCACCACGATTCAAAACTACTTCTTCACCACGAATCCACCGCAACCTCAAATTTTCTACTATAAATGCAAGTCGCTTTTTCTATTTCTATAAAGGAGAAGAAAGAAATATTCGGAATGAGATGTAAAAGAGCCGGGTCTTAGAGTAATATTTGCAAAGAGGAATAAGAGACTAAAAGGAAGAAGTAATGGGTTGCATGCTGAGGGAAAAAAGTCAGGAATAAGTAGTGGAGAGAGAAGGAGGAAGGGATGGTTGGAATGAAGAGAGTGAAAAAGTGAAAGGCTGGAAGAAGGAAGTAGGAAAAGAGGAAGTGTCAGGGTGGTACTGGGTAGTAAAATGGGAGACGCGATGATTGTTGGAATATGAGATGACAGGGAATGAGAGGAAAAGTGTAGGTAGATAACTGACAAGATAGATGATATGCAATGGGTTGTGTACTTTGGGAAGTAAGGATATTGGGCAGAAGGGATCATCAGGACAAGAAGGATGAGAGAGTATATGTGTGTAAAAAGAAGAAAAATCGGATAGAAAGTGAGGGTACAGACATGACGAAATGGATAGTAAGGTGAGGGAGGGAAAGAAGGATGTGGGTTAGGAGGAAAGAGAAGGAATAATAGGATTCGTTGTTACGGGAGGCTGCGAGAAGTTAATAGAGTGGAGGAAAAGATGTAGGAGTAAAGAGTAGAAAACTTCTGGAATTAAAGAATACGAAACGAAGTAAAGGGTAGGCTGAAAAGGGAAAAAAATGATAGGATAGATGGTTTGGGAGGGAAGTGAAAGTAAATTGAGGAGAAAGAAAATTATGGAGTGTATCGTCACAGAAGGTAGGAGTAAGGATGAGGAGACTGGATAAAGGGATTGTTTCGGATAAGGAGAGTAAAGGAATGGAAGAAGGTATTGTTAGGATGAAAATAGTAGAGAGTGAATGTATAAGGAGAGGAAGCGGTTGAGTCACGTAAGTTATGAGGCAAAAAAGGAAATAACTAGGAAGAAAGGAAAAAGGGTGAAGTCGGATAGAGAGTAAGGATAAAGAAGTGTCAAGATGGATACTGAAGAAATGAATGGCAGGGTAGGTATAGACGAGGCAAAGTAAAAGAATGAAAGGATCTGGTAGTAAGGAAAGCTATGTTAAATGAATAGAGTATTAGAAGGGATGGTTCGTATGAGAGACGTGAGGAAGTAAAAGGTTTCAAAAGGATGTGAGAAAAAAAAAGTGTCTGGAAGGTATTAGGTGGCGAAGAAGCAGGGTGTAATTTTGATGGAAACGGAAAAGGAAAAGGGAAAGAAAGGAAGTAAAGGTGGTAATGTGATGGAGTGAACCGTGTTAGGAGGAAGAAGTGTGCAGGTCGAGATGTGTGAGTGAGGGAAGAGAAATAAATGCGAATGCAGTAGTTGAAAGAAAGGGCAGTGTATAGAATTGCAGGAAAGTCGGATAGGCAGTAGGGATAAAGAAGTGACGAGATGAATAGTACAGAAAGGGATAGTAGGGCTAGTGAGGGTGAAGATGAAGAAGGGGAGGGAAGGATTGTGATTTCCAAATATTTTTCTTCAGCTTCAACTAATCCTCTCTCAACCCTCTTCTTTATTGTTATAAAGACGCATTTTAATGATACGCAATAATGTCGAATTTTCATGGGATATTTCTGGAATCACCGAATGCCTTTGTGTGCTGCTCTTATCTTGTATTCGTAAAATCCAATTTTAGTCACAGCTAGGGATGATCTCTGAAAGAATAGATTAGAAAAGCTTTAAGGCGCTGGTATGGTGAGAGAGGAAGGTAGAGTGATGGAATGAATGGCTAGGAAGGGAAAGGGCAGATGAAGTGAGGAGTGGAAGGAATCTCATGGTATGAATGGTTGGAAGAGATGGGGCAAGAATGAGGAGTGAGGAAAGTGAGCAGGGGGATGGTTAGGATGAGGAGGTTAAGCAGGTAGAATGAAAGATGGCTGGAGAGCCAAAATATAAAAAATTAAAGAGTTAGAGAAAGGAACGAATGCGATGAAGTGAGTGACAAAGTAATAGAAGGCAAAAAAAGTGAGAGAAAAGGGAGCAAGGAAGGACTAGATGGTGAAATGAGGTAGGTGATAATTGGTGAATAATGGGCGATAGGAGAGTAGGAGAGGAAGTAAAATAAGAGAAGGAGTAGTAAGAGGAAGTAAGGTTAAGAACTGACGAGATATATTGCAAAGAAGAGAAGGGGCAAGAAGGGTCGACACAGAAGGGAAAGTAATGAGATGGTTAGTTAGGGATTATAAGAGTAAACAAAATGATGTGAAGAGGACAAGTAATAAGAAGTATTGTTGTAAATGAGAACGATGAGGATCAGGAGTGAAAAGAGTTGAAAGAAGGGATGGTTTGAAAAGAAAAGGTTAAGGAAGTGAAAGAAGGGAAAGTTAGAATAAGGAGGATAAAATAGTAAAAATGTAGTAAGAGAACGTGATTGTAAAGCCTGAATGGTGAAATAAGAAGAATGAATATTAGAGTAAATGATGGAAGGGAAGGGTGAAGTAGGAAGAAAGGCTGAAGGAGTGATGGCAATAATGGTGAGAAGAAAGAGGCCCGGGAGGCTCAAGGTGAGTAGGGGTGATACAATTCGTTGGTGGGAAAGGGTATGGAAAGTAGTTAGAGTGAAGAAAGTGATGGTTATGATTAGAGGAGTAACAGTAGGAGTAATTATGGTGGAAGAGGGGTGGGAAGAGAGCAGAAAGGGAAGTAGGGATATGACGCTGTTGGAATAAATCGTGTGAAGAAGGGGAGGAGAGAAGATCGACAAATGGAAGTAAGAGGAGAAGAAGGTACTTGGATAAAGTGGTCGGAGAAGAGGCCAGTGTATGAGAGTGTGGAGAGAGGCATGTTGTATAAGGTTTGTGAGGAAAAGGAAGGATTGTAACTTTTGACTCTTTTCTTTTTTCTCCAACTTCTCCTTTTTCCACCCTCTTCTCGATTGATATAAGGACGTATATACAAGCTGCATTTCCAATTGCGCAACAACGTCAAATTTCGTATGATTTCTCCTCCTAGAATTAACAACTTCTTTTGTGCCCTGCTCCTATCTTGCATTTGGGAAATCCAATTCGAGTCGCAGTTGGTAACGATAAGAGATTTTACGTAGTACGTCATTATCACATTCGCCATAGTGCAGTAACTAGTATCGCATGTTTCTAGAGCCCATTACCCCGGAAAAGAAGATCAGAAAACCAGATCGCGAGAAAACTTACAAGAGTTTCACGAAAGTGCATTAAATTTTGGCTTGCAAGTTAAATTGGACAATGGATTTCTCCGAGTATGAAATTAGTTTGGTAAGACTGCTGCCTATGCTTCATTATATCCGGCCGCTGAAAGAATTTCACCGCCAGCAATTTTCTAATCGATATGATTCCACCGCTAAATTCCGGAAATACTTCTCTGGAGGCAAGTTTACTTCGAGAACATTTTTTCAAAATTATTTGTATCTGTAATCAATCATGGTTGTGGTTCCACAATCATTTGGGATTTGATTGAATTTATTCTTTCAATTCAAGAATGCTTTAGTCTCAAGCAATTTTTTGAATTGTATGCTGTTTAAGGCTTTAAAAAGTTGAAAATTTCTTCCTGAACTTCAAGGGCTTTCTCTTATTTTCCTCTGACATTTTTTCTGTAAGAAATAGCAAAACACATGCGACGCTCACTGACAAAATTGACCTCATCGTAACTACGCGTTCGGTTTGTACGGCAGTGTCTGAGTCTACTGGGCTCGCAGTACTTCATGATCGTCCATTTAGACCGTCTCGTCACCGAACGATATTTTTAAAAGGCATCTTATAATTGAAATGGTATAATTATTTAATTATTATTTAATAATGTTATAACTTCAAAAATAGCTCATTTGAAATATAACTTATATGTTATAAGTAAGACTTTTTTTCAATAGTTACAATGTAATAAAATTGACGAGCTTTTACAGGCTGTAGGGAATTAGACAGAAGAGCCAAACCTCTTTTCAGGAAAGCGATCAGCATTAAGGAATGCTGAAACTTAGTAGTTCTGCCTCCTGCGGCGAATTTTTTTCGTTTTGTTGAAATGAACTCGGAGAGAACAAAAGGAAAAAGAATAAAGGAGAGATCAGTAGCGCTCGAATCTAGATAAGAACGGTTCAGTCATATAAATGAAAAATTGGGAATAATTTTCTGGATCCAAAGGAAACATATGACCTGGAACGTGATTGCACTTTCAATTTTAGGTGTGAAGTCGCTACTGTGACACATTTCACGCATTTTCATATTAAGATACCGTTAAACGGTGTAAAATCGCTCACTTTATACTAGATATCATGAATCAAATATTACATTTCCGAATAATAAATAATATTTTCGGTTTTTTCAATTTCAACAGTTGTGAAACTTTTTTTTTTGGAATTGTTTGATGCAACTTTTTTTGTGAGAAAGTCTACGCCATTTCACGGTATGATAAGTTCCAAAAGAAATTTTATTTATGGGCTGCACTGGAGGAAAATTTGTAGTTTTTATTCAGAAAAATGAAAACTTTCTGTCAACGATTTGAGGTTCGAACGAATGTTCCAGACTGCGGAGCGCGGAAGATACGGTTCGTCGATTCGAATGTGCCCCAGAGCTCGATAGGGCTAAAGTTGATAAAAAATTAATTGCATACGTGTTTTTCGTTTTGATCGAATGTGCCTTAGTTTCCGAAATATCGAATTTTTAATATTTGACCTTGAACGCTCGGCTCAAGTCCAGACTCGAGGCTGAGCGGTGGCGACTCGCGGGCCCGGACTTGAGCCGAGCGCTCAAGGTCAAATATTCAGACCTCGATATCTTCGGAACGAAGACTCATTGGAGCAAAAGGAAAAATAGGTGTCTAATTAACTTTAATGTACTTTTACAATGAGAATTTTTCTGGCTTTTATATTATTAATCATTCATTTTATTAGGGAGAGACAGGAAGGAAAAATGAAAAGGGCAGAGCAGTAGCACAAATTATATGTATGAGAAAAGATTTTGTAGGCAAGATATGATATTAGAGTGGGTTTCAAAAAGGGGGAGAAGATGAAATGGTAGGAAAGATAAGGATCAGATAGGATCGGAGAGGTGGAAAATATAAGGGATGAAAATAAAGTGATGTAACTTCAGTGCAAGAATAGAGTAAAGAGTATCAAAGGATAGCGGAAAGAGGGTGGGAGAACTAAGTGGAATTCCAGAAATAACGTTGTGAATGAAGTAGAAAGGAAACTGATGAATGGATTAGATGAGTTCGGACGTTTTGAATTGAAGCAGAATACAGATAAGGGTAAGATAGGAAGAAAGGTTGAAAAAGTGACGGTATGGATGGTGAGAAGAAGGAGGGCTGGGAGGGTGAGGGTGAGTAGGAGTGATACAATTCGTTGGTAGAGAAGGGTATGAGGGTTGCTTAGAGTGAGGAGATCGATGGTTTTGATTAGAGGAGTAGGAGAGCAGGAGAGCAGGAGTATTTATTGTGGAAGTGGAGTAGGGAGAGACTAGAAAGGGAAGTGAGGATATGACGCTGACAGGATGAATCATGTACAGAAGGGAAGGCGGGAAGAGCGTAACATATAATTGAGAGGAGAAAAATGTACTTCGGTAAAGTGGTTGGAGAAAAGGCCAGTGTATAGGAATGTAAGAAGAGGAATGTTGTGGAAGTTGTGTAAAGAAAAGGAAAGATAGTTCGTATGATTTCTTCTCCTAGAATTAATGACTTCCTTTGTGTGCTACTCTTATCTTGAATTTGGTAAATCCGATTTGTGTCGCAGTTAGGAATGATAAGAGATTTTATGACTAGGAAGATGATGGAGGAGAGTACACTTATATGGAGGGTAGGTAAATGGGAAGAAATAGACTAGTTTGTGTTGAAGACGAAGTAAGGGAGAATATAAGGAGGCAAAAAAAAGGGAATACGTACACTCGAACCATTATCGTTCAATAGAGTTAGAAGAGATTAGAAAGAGGATTGAACGAAAGACGATATGGGAGAAAAAGAGTAGGGAAATGTAAATGCTTAGCAGAGAAAATGGAAGAATTTTTAGAAAAAGTCGAGATAGTCAAAATGAGGAAGGGGAATCTGAACAGAGAGATGGAAAAGTCATTCAAAGAGTAGGTAGAATAAAAGAGGATACGGTTGAGGAATGACTCAGGAAAGGATGAAAAAAGGGTAACTGGGATGAGGAATCTAAAGCAAAAATGAAGAAATTCAGGAAGAAAATATGGGAATGGTAAAAAATTAAGATCAGTGTCAAAGAACACAAAAGAAAGAGAAAAAAGTATAATAAATATGTATGCAATAGAAAAAAAGAAGAAGAAAATAAAAGATTTGAGGGCAAGCAGAATAGACAATTTGATTTAAAAAAAAGGGAAGTAGTAAATAGAGGGCGGAAGGAATTGAGTATAGTTTTTTGGGACTTTGAAATGTTGAAATACGAAAAATATATCATCGGATTGTTATAAGGAGTAAAACGGAAGGAAACAGGAGAAGACAGAAGGAGACGAAGTGGGACGAAAAGATAAGATGGAGGGAAGGAGGAATCAATTAGAGGAATGTCGAAAGCGATGAGGATAATAGAAGAGGAAAAGTTATGTACACCCAGGTATGGGAGTGATAGATAAAATTTATGTGCTAAATTATAGTATGAATGAAAGGATCAAAAGAGAGAATGGAGTGATGGAAGCAATGTTTGTAGATTTGAAGACGGTGAACTCATTGGATAGGGAAGAGATGGTAGAAGCTAGGAAGGAAACGGGAAATGAAGAAGGTTCGAGGGAAAGAGTAGCCAGGAATTTCAGAGAGAGAAAAAGTAAGGTTAGAAGGAGGGAAAAGTTTTTTTCACTCTTTCTTAAGTAAAAAAATTTGTAAAGATGGTTTAAGTTGGCTGAAAGTGTAGAGGAGGGTTGTCTTCTAAGCCTGCTCCTGTTCCCTTTTTGTGTTCCTCATTTGAAAGAAGAGATGAGGAGAAGAGGATCATTAACCTACTAGCTACTTGAAGCATCTTTTCTACCGTGTTATTGTCGAATTTTGGTATGCAGATGATGAAGTGTTCTTAGCAGAGAATATAGCAGACTAGCGGATCGTATTACATTGTTAGAAGATAGGAAGGTCAGTAGTAAGAGAAAGTTAACGAATTTGAATATCAGAGTTTCACTGTGAAATCGAATGAGAAATATGGAGCGCTTTCGAAAAAGAGGATAGGAAACTGGCAAAAGTACTGAAAGAGTTATGGATAGATGGAGAATAGCAAAAAGGAGATATAGAAATAATTGGAATAGGAAATTAAGGTTGTTTGTCACGATCGCATAACTGACTTCAGGTTATGGGTCAGATATATGGTGGAGGAAGGAGAGGAAGGAGGAAGAGAAGTTCCAGGAATAATATATCAGATAGACTTTCAAGGAAGACTGAAGAGCTTAGGGTTACAATAGTAGAAGATGATGCTCGATTTCATGAATAAAGAATGGGGTCAGAATGCTTGGTGTAAAAATTTAAAGAGATTCCAAGGAGAGGAATGGAGAATAGCAAACAATTGCTGCGATAAGTTTGAAGTAATAGAAAAGAGGACGGCAAAGTTCATGACTTGGAAATAGAGCAGAAGGAGCAATAGAGTGAGGAAAGGATCAGAAGATGAGATGCAGAGTATGTAAATAGGTAGAGAAAGTATTGAAGAATCCATAGCTTGGTTGTATGGAATGGTAGGAGGAGAAGAAAGGGGAAGGAGTGTGTGAATGAGAAGGAATGTGAGGGGAAGTGGAGAAAAGGGTTGTAGTAGACGAGTGATAGAGAGGAGTTAAGAAGAAGGGTGGAGGGGAGGTAGAGGAGAGGACTGGAGAAGAGAGCAGAAAAGAAAGGACAAAAGGGAAGAATGATACGATTATTTCAGCGGAGGTAGCAAGAGTAGAATAATAAAAAAGACGGTGCAATTCTAGAGTAGAGAGATTAGAGAGCATGTGTGGAAAGTAAAGGATGAGCAAAGAATATGATTAAGATTTCATTTATTTTATAATCAATTTTTTAAGCGAATAAATCACTCCAGGACTGGGTTGATTTCAGCAAATCAAGATTGCTCTATCTGGAATAAATTTGCTGAACTCTGCGTCAACTTTATTTGTATTGTTTATTAAAGAGTTCCATTCCCTTTATGGAAGTTTTTCCTGCACTCTGGTTGGTTTTTCTTCCAAACTCGGAAGTTTCCTGAAGCAAAAGAAACCAATTATCAAAACACACTTTGCAAGAAAAATCCCCGAGGAATCGTCGCTTCCTTTGAAATTTCGAAGTGATTTCACGAATCCACTACTTCCTCCGACAACATTTCTAGTGTCGTCTGACATTGCTGAGAGTTTTCTTTAAATCGGATCCCCAACCGATCTGACTGTAATTGCAGAATTCAGGAGAATTAAGACTCGTTCCAAGGACCAACTTAATTAGCCGGCATTCAATACCATCTTTTCCGTCTCTTAACACACCTCGAGCTCAGAATATGATGATAAAAAGAAAGAGGAGAAAATATTATGAAAAGGAAGAGAAATAAAAACGAGAAACTGTCTTCTGCTTGTTTCTTAGAATCCGAGCACGGGAAAGTGTATGCAATTCAATTATCGGCTTCATTTAATTCATCGCTACAAATAGTGTGCACGTAGTAGTAATGATAGTGTACGTGCACTCATACTGAGAGTTTGATATTAGAATCGATGGTTGGAAGTTTATTCCGAGCTTCACAATTTTTCATTCGACAATTTTCTCCTATATCCGAAGACATTGTTTTTTGTTTATATTTTTTGTTTCTATAAATTTTTCATGAATTCAAAAATTATAACCAAATGGTTTTCTTTGTCTCCAAAATAATTATGTCCAATCAACGCGGTCCGTAGCAACGCCTTATCCCCTCTCTTGCCCACTATTTATTTCTTCTTCGAAGTTCCGATAGTGTCCACCTTTTTACAGAGTTTTTTCACGAAATAGAGAAAAATAAAAGGAATAAATAAAGAACGGAATTTCATTGTGTTCGATTTATGCTGTTTAAATAATAGTCATCGAATTTTTACTATTTATAAGAATGAGAAATGGGTCAAACTATGAATTTTCATTGTTGAGAATGTGAGAAAACGTAACTCAATAAGTTTTAAGAAAGAAAAGACTGTTACCCCTAATAAATACTGACACTGTGCATATATTCATGGAATGGAAAAGAATTGATTGGGTGGATTGCAGAACGACCTTAGCGCGTGGACTCAGTCAGTCTAGCAAGCAAGGGAGGGGATGAAGCATTCATACGGGCCGGGTCCATTGAACAACTGAAATAATTTGTCCAATCAACGCGGTTCGTAACACTGCCTTATCCCCTCCTTGGCTTCCTAGACTAGCTGAGTCCACGCGCTAATGTCATTCTGAAAATTCGTACGCTCAGTTGTAAGGAGAACAATTTTCATTACTATATATCCGCAACAACAAAGTTAGATGAAAATGAGGGGCAAGAAATTACTTCATACTTAGTTTATGATGCCTAACAAAAACAACCACACTCTATGACAAATTCCTGTCAAAAAAAAATCATTGGTCACGTAATTTAAGGAGAATCAAGAGAATCAACAATTTAATTTTTCTTTGAAATTCGGAAATTGTGCATCTGTTAACAAAGTTTGTTTCAGGAAAAAAAACGATTTTGTACCCTTAATGAATGCTGACACTATGCACATGTTCAAGTAATACGTTCATCAAATGGAGAAGGATTGAGCGTACGGATTGCCGTACTGGATGGGTCCATGCGCTATGGTCGTTCTGCAATCTGCACACTCAATTACAAAAAGAATAATTTTCATCACTATATGTCCTCAACAACAGAGTTTGATGAAATGGGAGGGAGAAACCATCATATGCTTAGTTTATGTTGTTCACCATAAACAATCACACTCAATGACCAATTTTTATAACAAAACATCACCACTCGCGTAATTCAAAGAGAGTTCAGAGAATCAACAATTCATTATTTTTATTACTAAACATCCCTAACAACGAAATTTGACCCAACTAAGATGGAAAAACTATTTTTTTTCAAAGTTGTCAACATGTTAACATGTTAACATAATTTGTTTATAGAAATATATATCGCATCGAATGGAAATTTTCATTGCTGAATACCTTGAGCAACCAAATTTGATGGACATTAACCAAAATAATCTTTTTTTGAACCTAAGTGTGTCGCTTAGTGCATTTCTTAATTCCATTTTTTTTTTTTTTAAATAAAAAATATTATCAAATAATGAATTCTTATTGTTGAGCATAAATTATGAAATAACTCGATAAGTATTGAGAGGGAAAACGATTGTATACTCCCTATAAATGTCGACATATTATATTGAGTGCCGAATTTCTTCTTATGAATGCCGAAATCGAGATAGTAGGAAATAGAGGAAGAGAGAAGGAAAGAGTGAAATGGGGAAAGAAGAAAAGGAAAGAAGGAAGTAAAGAAAAAAAGAATAAAAGAAAGAATGGAGCAAAAAAGGAAGGAAAGAAAGCAGAAAAGCGAGAAAGAAGGAGGGATAGGAGGAGAGGAGGAAAAAAGGGGGCATCAGAAAAAGAAGGAAAGGATGGAAGAAGAAAAGAAGGAAAAAGAGGAAGAAAGGAAGAAAGGAAGGAAGAAGGAAAGAAGGTAAAAAGGAAGGAAACAAGAAGGAAGGAGGAGGAAAAGAAGGAAAGAGGGGAAAGAGGATGGAAAGAAGAAAGGTAAGAAAAGGAGGAGGAGAGGAGGATGGAGAAAAGAAACAAAGAAAGAAGGGGAGAAGAGAATGAGGAAAAAGGAAGAATGAAAGAAAGCAGGAGCGGAAGAAGGGAGGAAGGAATAAAAGGGAGTGAAAATGAAGAAGAGGTGGAGAAAAGAAGGAAGGAAGAAAAAGAAAGAAGGAAAAACAGGAAGAAGAAAAGAGGGTTGTGGAGAAAGGAAGAAAGGAGAGATAAGGAAGCAAGAAATAAAGAGAATGAAGGAAAAAGAGGAAGAAGGAAAGAATGAAGATGGAAAGGAAGAAAGAAAACTAGAAACAAGGGAGGACGGGAAGAAATAGAGGGAGGAGGGAACGCACAAAGGAGGAAGGAAAGGAACAAAGGGTGAAAAGAGAAAGGATGGGATGAAAGAAAGAAAGTAAGGGAAAGAAAGAAGGAGAGAAAGGAGAAAAGAAGAAAGTAAATAAGAAAGGAATGGAGGAAGTAAGGAAAGAAACGAGGAAGGAAAGGAAGAGAATAAAAGAAGGCAAGAGAGAAAGAAAGGCAAAAGAAGGAAAGAAAGAAAGTAGGAAGGAAAAGAAGAAAGAAAAGAAAGGAAGAAGAAAAGAAGAAAAGAAAGAAAGAAAAGATGGATGGAAGGAATTTTCCGAAGAAAGTTGGAAAAGAAATTGACATTACCTGCGATATTTATATTGACACAGAGGTTTGAAAAAAAGGAAGCTTGGAAAATAAATCAAAAAGATTTCTCCCAAGTTTGATGCTGTATTTTCCTGAGAAACAAAATCCACAATCTGTGAAGAATTGCGGCCTAAAACTTATGTTGAATATGTCTGACAGTGGACTTCCGTTTCCACTCAAGGTGTTCCGTCCCTTGCAGGAGATAAAAACTTCTTTGGTCAGACACTACATATAATGCAAGTAGAAAAACCGTGTTTATCTAGACTGTCAAATTGTTTATATTCCTCTACAGGCTTCAATTTTTTCGGCGGATTTTTGAGTTGTTTTTTTTTCCAATTCTTGGAATAGAATTTCTTGAATATTCTTTACTTTCTGATCCTTCAGAATAGTTTTGTGTGCAACAGCACATGAACAAATCTTGTAACAGAATAAGCAGCTTGGGAATATTGCTTTTCATCCTGAAGAAAATTATTTGAAAAAACTAGTTTTAAATCTAAATTAATACAGATGAACTCAGGTGAAATAATAATCAAATAAATGCATAAGTTGCATTGTCATAAACAAGGCGTGTGAAAGAATACTGCACTATAGTGCAAAAATGTTGGAAACACAGATTCCTCACCTCAACTATCCAATATTTTGTTTTATATTTCTAATGAGTTATGGCTTATCTTCATGCAGCATCATTTTTTGAATAAATAAATATTTCAACAAAGTTTTCAATTGAGGTTTTTATCCTCACATTTCCTTGAAATAAGTTAATCATGATGAACCACAAAAAATAGTTGAGGTGATATGATCTTATTGTTTATAACAAACATTCCAATACTGATATGTGATATGATTTTCAATCAATTATTAAATTTCAAATTGATTTGAACAATTTATCAAATAAACACGCAACTGTCAAAGTTTTTCCCCTAAATTAGTACTTTTTGACTCTAAGGGTTCTCACAGTATGTCAACATTGATAACATGAGAACAAATTCGAAGGAAAATTAATTGATTTTTTACCTACTAACAAATGGTTGGAAAAAACATAGTTAAACATTTACAAGTGCAAAAAATCTGCCCGCTGCGCGGGCACATTCTCATAGCGCGCTGCGCGCGCGGCACGCTTCGCTCGCAAGTTTGAGCGCGCCTACGGCGCGCGTTATTCGGATCTCGCGCTCGATAATGTATTTACCTCGCGCTAAGCGCTCGGTTTTTTTACACCTCGCGCTTCACGCTCGGCTTCAAACGTGCCTAATTCAATTCACAATGTGATGCATACACAGAATTATAAATATTGCAAAACTGCTGGAAACCTCCACTTCTATGAAGATTTTTTCATTTTTG